>JAIOJX010000002.1:81155500-81413000 GCA_022376925.1 Tragulus kanchil
GAGTGGATATGTGTATATGGATAACTGATTCACTTGGCTGTACAGCAGAAACTAACATAGCATTATAAATCAACTATAATCAAATAAAAATTTATTTAAAAAATAAGAAATCAGAATTTTTTTTTTTACTGTAAAATAAGAGAAATTTCTGACTTAAATATGTATCACTGGTATGCTTTCTTTAGTGGGTAAAGAGTTCACCTTGCAATGCAAGGGGCACCAGTTTGATTCCTGGCCCAGGAAGATCTCACATACGGAGGAACGATGGGGCCGGTGTGTCCAATTATGAGCCAGAGCTCTGGAGCACATGCGCCCAGAACCAGTGCTCTGCAACGAGAGGCCACTGCAATGGGAGGCCCATACACGCCAAAGAATAAAGATGGACAAAAAAGAAAAAAAAATGATAAAGAAAAAAGCTGTTTTAAAATTTACTTTAAAAGCAATTAAAATTGCTATTTAATAAAGATTAATTTCTGATATGATAAAGAAAGTATGTATGTTTCTGCTAGACACATAATTTTGATGATTTTGCTTCTTTTGGGATGCTCCTCCTGACCAAGCTGTCTTTTCCGGCCCACTGTAGCCTGCCCAGTACACTCATCTTTGCCATGCAGCATCCTGGCTTCCATTCAACATAACACTTTCCATATCATACTGACATTACTTGTTTCTCAGACAACTTGTCCCTTGAGATGACAATTTTCTTGCAGAGAAGGGGCTCTTCTATCTCATTCACCTTCGTATCTTCATGCCCCAAGCACTTAACCTCACTACTTGGTATATAGTCATGATTATATTAAATCTGTTATATGTATACATACCCACCATTTCTTATCACCATCTCAAGGAGAAGGGTTTAAACCACCTTTCTATTTCCTTTGGAACACATCAATCAAATATTAATCCATCAAGTCCCTTTGGAAGTGGAAACTACAGAAGTAATTACTTATAGCACAATCAGTTTAGCTGACTTAAATTAGAATGAAATTCTCAAAAATGGAATTGCTGAAAAAAAATTTTTAATTAATTTTTATTGGAGCATAGTTGATCTACGGGGTTGTGTTAGTTTCAGATGTGCAGCAAAATGAATCGGATATATATATATATATATATATATATATATATATATATATAGTATTGGAGTACACTCTTTTTTAGATTCTTTTCTCATATAGGCCATTACAGAGTAATGAGTAGAGTTTCCTGTGTTGTAAGTAGGTTCTTATGCTGAAAAGTTTTTAAAGGAAAATAACCTCAAAATAGCAGGCCAACTGTACTATCATATGTGAAGAAAATAGCTATAGTCATTGCTCTGTGAGAAAAGCAGATCCTTCATGGGTGCTGTATGACCGTCTGGAGAGGTGGAATGGGGGGGATATACATATGACTAATCTGAGAACATACATATCTGTAAACAACAAAATTCTGTAAAAGTTAAAAGTAAAATAAAAGTTTTTTTTTTTTTTTTTTAAATAGCAGGCCAATGCCTTTACTTTTTATTCTTTAAAGTTTTTTTAAAAAATTGTGGCCTCTTTTATTATTTTATTTATTTATTTATTTTCATCCATCTTTATTCTTTGGCCTGCGTGGGTCTCGCACTGCAGTGGCCTCTCTTGTTACAGAGCACTAGCTCTGGGTGCATACACTCCAGAGCTCTGGCTCACAACTGGACACACGCATCCAGCCACTCCGTGGCATGCAGGATCTTCCCGGGCCATGGATCAAACCGGTGCCCCTTACACAGCAAGGCAGATTCTTTACCCACTGGACCACCAGGGAAGCCCTGTCTTTACTTTTTTGCTGGGTGAGGGGGTCACTTCTATTGGTCTTTCATTTATCTATTTTCATCCATCTTTGTTCCCTGGCCTATGTGGGCCTCTCATCACAGTGGCCTCTCTCGCTGCAGAGCACTGGTGCATGCACTTAAGAGCGCTGGCTCGGTAGTTGGACATATTGGTCCAGCTGCTCGATGGTGCCAGGCCAGGGATCAAACCGGCGCCCCTTACCCTGCAAGGTGGTGTCCTTACCTACTGGACCACCAGGGAAGCCCTGCCTTTACTTTTAAATCTGTCTCAACAAAGATCAAATCACAGGAATATACTTTGACAGATAAGGCTAGATTTAGAATTGCAAAATTCAAAAAAAAAGAATTGTAAAATTCATCCTGCGTCAAAGGATTTTTTAAAACTTTGGCCCATTTTTGCATGAAAATGGCTTGATGTCAGTAAATTTCCAGAAGTTTCTTCTTCTTTTTTTTTTGCCACTTCTATTGATCTTTCATTTATTTATCTTTGTTCTTTGGCCTGTGTGGGCCTCCCATTGCAGGGGCCTCTCTTGTCACAGAGCACTGGCTCTGGGCGCATGCACTCTAGAGCTCCTGCTCAGTAGTTGGACACATCAGTCCAGCTGCTCCGCAGCACGTGGGATCTTCCCAGGCCAGGGATTGAACTGGCACCCCTTGCCCTGCAAGGCGGTGTCCTTACCCACTGGATCACCAGGGAAGCCCAGAAGTTTCTTTCTTTGAGGTGAAAAGCAAGGTCTGGTGCAGTCACAGAGCCTAAACAGTCAATTATTCCAACTGGTTGCACTGAGATATAAGTAGATATTAAATCAAATATCTTTTTTTTTTTAATATATTTTTAAAAGAGAAAGCCATGCAACTCAAAGTATTCTAAGCAGGTGATCATTTGCAAGTACTGGAGGAGAATATGTTGCTTCATTTCCTCAGATTCCTCAACGTCCATGATACTCCCTCCCACTCCTCAACTCACTTTGCATACTTGTGAAACCTCTAGTTCCATGGTTTCTCTAACAAAAGCCTCCCACTCTGCATATTACTAATCTTCTTCCTTTCCCCGTTGATGATCCCATCCACTGACGAAGCCTTCTCCAGCTCGGTCCCATAACTGTCTTTGCCATCTGACAGGCATGTTTCCCTTATATTCCCTCCTTTTAAATAATAGTCTTACAGAAATATATTCACATACCATATATCTCACCCATTTAAAGAGTAAGATTCAATAGCTTTCAGTATATTCAGAATGGTTCGACCATCATCACAATCAATTCTGAATATTTTCATTACTACAGAAAGAAACCCTGCACCCATTCTCAATGACTCAACCCCATCCCTAGGCAGACATTAATCAACTTTCTTTATATACAGATTTACCTACTCTGGACATTTAGTTTAAATGGAATCACACAAGGTGTGGTCTTCTCCGTTTTTTCATAGGTCACAATCAGATTATTCTGAGGCCATCATAGGGTTAAGTGTAGTCATTGTCAGTCTATAGTGAGGTCATAATCAATTTCTAATGATGTCAGCATAGGCTATTGTTAGATCCTAGTGTATACTGAGGTCTTATTCAAGGTAATTTGTCGTCATAGTAAACTGCTGTGAATTCATACTCTATTCTTAAGTCACAATAAAAACATCTTTTTATTTTTGCTTTGCTGAGA
Organism: Tragulus kanchil; assembly: GCA_022376925.1. Lineage (NCBI taxonomy): Eukaryota > Metazoa > Chordata > Mammalia > Artiodactyla > Tragulidae > Tragulus > Tragulus kanchil. The sequence goes on from JAIOJX010000002.1 coordinate 81,158,963, forward strand.
AGGTGGTGCTGAATTCTTTCTTCTGCTGGGAAATCAATTTCAGTGTGCAGCAGATCACAGTAAGTGGTCTTTTGTAAATGGCCTCTTCCATTTAGCATAATGCTTTCAGCACTAACAATCCTTTCCATTTCTGGAAGCATAATAGTAGTATCTCTTCTTTATTTCTGATTTAACTTGAGGTTTCTCCCCCTTGGTCAATGTGCCTAAAGATTTGTTAACTTTACTGATCTTTTCAAACAACCAACTTTTAATTCTGTGATGTTCTCTATTATTTTTCTATATTCTACTTTATTTATGCTCATGTGTTTACTATTTCCTTTCTTATGTTTGACTTGGGTTTAGAAGGTGAGATAATTCATATGAGATCTTTCTTCTTTTCTATATAGGCACTTAGAGATGTAAATTATCCCCAAAGCAATGCTTAGCTGTATCCTGTAAGTTTTGGTATATGAGCTTTTTTTCATCTGAAAAAGATGCATCTTCCTTTCCGTTATCCCATCCACTGACGAAGCCTTCTCCAGCTCGGTCCCATAACTGTCTTTGCCATCTGACAGGCATGTTTCCCTTATATTCCCTCCTTTTAAATAATAGTCTTACAGAAATATATTCACATACCATATATCTCACCCATTTAAAGAGTAAGATTCAATAGCTTTCAGTATATTCAGAATGGTTCGACCATCATCACAATCAATTCTGAATATTTTCATTACTACAGAAAGAAACCCTGCACCCATTCTCAATGACTCAACCCCATCCCTAGGCAGACATTAATCAACTTTCTTTATATACAGATTTACCTACTCTGGACATTTAGTTTAAATGGAATCACACAAGGTGTGGTCTTCTCCGTTTTTTCATAGGTCACAATCAGATTATTCTGAGGCCATCATAGGGTTAAGTGTAGTCATTGTCAGTCTATAGTGAGGTCATAATCAATTTCTAATGATGTCAGCATAGGCTATTGTTAGATCCTAGTGTATACTGAGGTCTTATTCAAGGTAATTTGTCGTCATAGTAAACTGCTGTGAATTCATACTCTATTCTTAAGTCACAATAAAAACATCTTTTTATTTTTGCTTTGCTGAGAAGGTGGTGCTGAATTCTTTCTTCTGCTGGGAAATCAATTTCAGTGTGCAGCAGATCACAGTAAGTGGTCTTTTGTAAATGGCCTCTTCCATTTAGCATAATGCTTTCAGCACTAACAATCCTTTCCATTTCTGGAAGCATAATAGTAGTATCTCTTCTTTATTTCTGATTTAACTTGAGGTTTCTCCCCCTTGGTCAATGTGCCTAAAGATTTGTTAACTTTACTGATCTTTTCAAACAACCAACTTTTAATTCTGTGATGTTCTCTATTATTTTTCTATATTCTACTTTATTTATGCTCATGTGTTTACTATTTCCTTTCTTATGTTTGACTTGGGTTTAGAAGGTGAGATAATTCATATGAGATCTTTCTTCTTTTCTATATAGGCACTTAGAGATGTAAATTATCCCCAAAGCAATGCTTAGCTGTATCCTGTAAGTTTTGGTATATGAGCCTTTGTTTTCATTCATCTCACAATATTTTCTAATTTTCATTATTTAGGAGCTTGTTATTTAACTTCCACCTATTTGTGATCTTCCAAGTTTCTTTGTGTCTATTGATTTTCTAATTTTACTTCACTGTATTCAGAAAAAATTGTATGAATAACATCCCTCTAAATTTATTATGACTGTTTTATGATTGAACACACAGTCTATACTGGAGAATGTTCCGTGTGCACTTGAGAATACGTGTTTTGCTTTTCGTGAGTGGAGTGTTCCATTAGATCTGGATGGTTTATAGTGTTGTTCAAGTCTTGTATTTACTTGATCTTTTGCCTAGTGGCTCTGTGCATTAACAGATCTAACTATTACTATTGAATTATCTGTTTCTCCCTTCAGTTCTCCATTTTTCCTTCATGTATCATGTGGCTTTGTTATTAGGTATGTATATACTTATAACCATTATATCTTCCTGATGGATCAAGCCCTTTATCATTATAAAATATCTTTCTACCTCTAGTAAGAAAAACTTTTGTTTTAAAATCTCTTTTGCCTAATATTTCTATAGCCACTCAGTTTTTTAAATTCACTCCAGCTTTTTCATCCTTCCTGTTGGTATGGTATTTTTTAAAAGGCTTTTTTGAGGGTTTCCCTGGTGGTCCAGTGGGTGAGGACACCACCTTGCAGGGCAAGGGGCGCTGGTTTGATCCCAGGTCTGGGACGATCCCACGTGCTGCAGAGTGGCTAGACTGATGTGTCCAACTACTGAGCAGGAGCTCTGGAGCGCATGCGCCCAGAGACGGTACATTGCAGTGAGAGAGGCCACTGCAATGAGAGGCCCACACAGGCCAAAGAACAAAGATGGATGAAAATGAATGGATGAAAGACCAATACAAGTAGCCAAAAAAAAAAAAAAAAATATATATGTATATTTATATACACATATGTATGCATGTATACATATATATATATGTATATATATATATACACATAGATTTGAAAAAAAAAAAAAGATTTTTTTGATATGGACCATTTTTTTGGATGAAAGACCAATACAAGTAGCCAAAACACACACACACACACAGATTTGAAAAAAAAAAAAAAAATTTTTTTTGATATGGACCATTTTTTAAATCCTGATTGAATTTGTTACAGTATTGCTTTTGGTTTTGTGTTTTGGTTCTTGGCCCTGAAACGTGTGGGATCTTAGCTCCATGACCAGGGATTGAACCCACACTTCCTGCATTGGAAAGTGATGTCTTAACTACTGAACTGCCAGGGAAGTCCCTGCATCATATTTTTATCCAACCATTTACTTATAACCTATTTCTATCTTTGAATCTAAACTGTGTCTCCTGTAGGTAGTAGACAGTCAATCTTGTTGATTTTTTTTTTAATCTGATTTGACACCTCTGCCTTTTGATTGGCCTGTTTAATCCATTCACATTTGGTTTTGTTACTGATATAGTTAGAGGTACATCCACACTTTTATTTCTTATTTTCTATGTTTTCTAATCTTTTTTTTCTTCTTTGTTTCTCCTTTATGGATTTCTTTTGTGCTAAGTGAAACATTTTTTTTTCCCATTGTTTTCTCTATATCTTTATGAGTTATTTTCTTAGTGGTTTCTCTAGGGTTTATCATATACATCTTGTCAAAACCCAGGTTAGATTTATATTAACAATTTTGGTGAGACATAGAAACATTACTCTTAATATATCAGTTTCCCTCTTCTCCTTTTTGGGGGCTTTTATTGTTGCATGTATTACATGTATATATATAACAAAAGCAACAATATGTTATATATGTGCCATAATATAATCATATCTATTAAAGAAACTGAGAAATGAAAGAAAGTATGCATTGAAGAGTTTGATATAGTTAACACTCCTACTTGTCACTTCTGGTTCTCTTTCTTCATTCCTGTGGATTCAAATTGTGATCTGGTGCCATCTTCTTACTGCAGTACAGCTTTATTCCCATTGTGCTGTTACGTTAGATGGATTATATTTCTAGATGTTTTAGGACCAACAATTGTTTTTTAAATCAGTTAAGAGTAGAAATGACGGGAAATGTGCAGTTCTGTGAAAGCTTTGCTGAACATAAGATTACTGGTTGATAGCCTTTCTCTTCAATATTTTAAACAGTTCATGCCACTAACTTCTTGCTTCCATTGTTTCTGAGAAGTCAGACATTAGTCTTAGTGGGATCGCTTTACACGTGAGGAGTCCTTTCTCTCCTGCTGCTTTCAAAAGTTTCCCTTGGCCTTTGCATTTCGGCATCTTTACTGTGATGTGTCTCTGTGTTTTTCCTGCTTACAATTCACTGAGTTTCTGAGACATGTAGATTGAGTTTTATCAAACTTGAGGTCTTATTTCCAACCATGATTTCTTTTGATATTTTCAGTTCCCTTCTCTCCTAGCACACGCATCATGTATACATTTATGCATAATGGGGCTACATATTTAACTGAGGCTCTGTTTGTCTTTTTTCATTCATTTTGTTTTCTGTCCTTTTGGGTTGCAAAGTCTCTATCAGTGTAATTTCCCTTTCATTGATTCTTTCAAATTTGTTGGTCCTTTTAGTGAATGTTTCATTTCAGTTATACTTTTAAACTCCAGAGTTTCCATTTGCTTATTTTTTTATAATTTGTCTCTTTATTGATATTCTTTGTTTGATGAGATACTGTCATCATAGCTTCTATTTCCTTAAGTGTATAGTTTCTTCAGTTTTTTGAACATATTTATAATGGCTGTTTAGAAGACTATCTATTAAATTTGATATCTAGTCCCCTCACAGTTTCTACCAATTTTCTTTTCATGTCTTATCTCTTTTTTTAATGGGGTATTTTAGGTAACATATAACAGCAATTCTGGATACTGATTTCTCTCCTCTCCTTCTGGGGCTTTGTGTGTGCATGGGTGTGCACTTGTTTGTTGAGGGGCTTGGCTATATACTCTGTTAATGAAATCTATTTCTCCTTTCCCATCTCTGCCCCCAAAATGTGAAGCTTTGGCAAGAACACAGTCATTGAGGATAACAGTGGCCTTAGCAGGACCTTCTTTTCCTCTGATTTGTTTAGTTGTCTGTCTTTCTGTATCACACTTGGCTATTAAGGCTCCACTAATTACCTGGGATTGTTCTATTCTTTCTGACAATGCCCTGGGACATAAACTTCTCCTCAGTTTCATCTAATTAAATACCATGGGTGGTTTGAGACTAGGCTTTGAGGTATTTTTCTCACATCAGGAAGGCTCTTAGAAGTGTCTCTTCCTGATTCTAATACACCAGTTGGCCTAGGGTTTAACTTGAGGCTATCTGAGCTCCCAGCCCCTTTTAATTTCTTACCACCAAGCCCCCATTGTGTTAGAGAATACCCTTGGTTTGCATTTCATCTTTTGATTTTTTACAATTCACTGAGTTTCTGAGACATGTAGATTGAGTTTTATCAAACTTGAGGTCTTATTTCCAACCATGATTTCTTTTGATATTTTCAGTTCCCTTCTCTCCTAGCACACGCATCATGTATACATTTATGCATAATGGGGCTACATATTTAACTGAGGCTCTGTTTGTCTTTTTTCATTCATTTTGTTTTCTGTCCTTTTGGGTTGCAAAGTCTCTATCAGTGTAATTTCCCTTTCATTGATTCTTTCAAATTTGTTGGTCCTTTTAGTGAATGTTTCATTTCAGTTATACTTTTAAACTCCAGAGTTTCCATTTGCTTATTTTTTTATAATTTGTCTCTTTATTGATATTCTTTGTTTGATGAGATACTGTCATCATAGCTTCTATTTCCTTAAGTGTATAGTTTCTTCAGTTTTTTGAACATATTTATAATGGCTGTTTAGAAGACTATCTATTAAATTTGATATCTAGTCCCCTCACAGTTTCTACCAATTTTCTTTTCATGTCTTATCTCTTTTTTTAATGGGGTATTTTAGGTAACATATAACAGCAATTCTGGATACTGATTTCTCTCCTCTCCTTCTGGGGCTTTGTGTGTGCATGGGTGTGCACTTGTTTGTTGAGGGGCTTGGCTATATACTCTGTTAATGAAATCTATTTCTCCTTTCCCATCTCTGCCCCCAAAATGTGAAGCTTTGGCAAGAACACAGTCATTGAGGATAACAGTGGCCTTAGCAGGACCTTCTTTTCCTCTGATTTGTTTAGTTGTCTGTCTTTCTGTATCACACTTGGCTATTAAGGCTCCACTAATTACCTGGGATTGTTCTATTCTTTCTGACAATGCCCTGGGACATAAACTTCTCCTCAGTTTCATCTAATTAAATACCATGGGTGGTTTGAGACTAGGCTTTGAGGTATTTTTCTCACATCAGGAAGGCTCTTAGAAGTGTCTCTTCCTGATTCTAATACACCAGTTGGCCTAGGGTTTAACTTGAGGCTATCTGAGCTCCCAGCCCCTTTTAATTTCTTACCACCAAGCCCACATTGTGTTAGAGAATACCCTTAGGCTTGAACTTGCCCGTATTCTGTTTCAAATAAAGTCAACTCTTTCAAGAGAGAGCCTCAGAGATCTTTGTTCTAATTGACTGCAGTTTCCCCCTGGGCAAAATCTCTGAAGCGCTGTTCCAGGTGCAGGACAGTGACTGTGGTCTGCTTCTCTTAGAGGGAGACATCAGCTTTATGAGCAGAGAGCTGGGGAGGCATAGTAGCCACTGGCTTCAGCTTGTCTCTTTGGGCATGGCATCTTCATCCTGTGAGTCAGATGGGGTGGCAATCATTGGTGCTGCATTATCCTCAGACTGCCAAGCTTAGGTTAAAGCTTCCATCCTTTCCTCTGGTGGGGAGGGAGTAGGGAGGAGAGAGTAGGGGAAAGCAGTAGCCAAATGTGTAGCTGCACACATCAGGAACTTAACCTCTGGGGCTTGAAGTTGGATGGGATTAGAAATTATGTTGGCCTGTTCCTCCTGGTAAAATACTGCATCCTGTGATTGGGAACTCAGAGGAATCAGAGCTCTCTCTTTCTGGCCACACCTGCCTGGAGCAGAGTTTTCTACAACCTCAGTTAGAAGGCAGAGAGATGGAAGAGAGGGTTCTGGGGCTACGGTTCAAGTGCCACTGATTCTCATTGTCTTACATATTGAATAGATTTTGCTAAATAAATTATTTCTCCATTTGCTATAGGCTCTTAGGACAATTTCCAAAAACTAAATAGCTGTGTTTTTTTAAAAATCATTTTCACCCATTATGTTTGCTTCACTGAGGAATAGGTTTGGCAAGAACACAGTCATTGAGGATAACCTTAGCAGGACCTTCTTTTCCTCTGATTTGTTTAGTTGTCTGTCTTTCTGTATCACACTTGGCTATTAAGGCTCCACTAATTACCTGGGATTGTTCTATTCTTTCTGACAATGCCCTGGGACATAAACTTCTCCTCAGTTTCATCTAATTAAATACCATGGGTGGTTTGAGACTAGGCTTTGAGGTATTTTTCTCACATCAGGAAGGCTCTTAGAAGTGTCTCTTCCTGATTCTAATACACCAGTTGGCCTAGGGTTTAACTTGAGGCTATCTGAGCTCCCAGCCCCTTTTAATTTCTTACCACCAAGCCCACATTGTGTTAGAGAATACCCTTAGGCTTGAACTTGCCCGTATTCTGTTTCAAATAAAGTCAACTCTTTCAAGAGAGAGCCTCAGAGATCTTTGTTCTAATTGACTGCAGTTTCCCCCTGGGCAAAATCTCTGAAGCGCTGTTCCAGGTGCAGGACAGTGACTGTGGTCTGCTTCTCTTAGAGGGAGACATCAGCTTTATGAGCAGAGAGCTGGGGAGGCATAGTAGCCACTGGCTTCAGCTTGTCTCTTTGGGCATGGCATCTTCATCCTGTGAGTCAGATGGGGTGGCAATCATTGGTGCTGCATTATCCTCAGACTGCCAAGCTTAGGTTAAAGCTTCCATCCTTTCCTCTGGTGGGGAGGGAGTAGGGAGGAGAGAGTAGGGGAAAGCAGTAGCCAAATGTGTAGCTGCACACATCAGGAACTTAACCTCTGGGGCTTGAAGTTGGATGGGATTAGAAATTATGTTGGCCTGTTCCTCCTGGTAAAATACTGCATCCTGTGATTGGGAACTCAGAGGAATCAGAGCTCTCTCTTTCTGGCCACACCTGCCTGGAGCAGAGTTTTCTACAACCTCAGTTAGAAGGCAGAGAGATGGAAGAGAGGGTTCTGGGGCTACGGTTCAAGTGCCACTGATTCTCATTGTCTTACATATTGAATAGATTTTGCTAAATAAATTATTTCTCCATTTGCTATAGGCTCTTAGGACAATTTCCAAAAACTAAATAGCTGTGTTTTTTTAAAAATCATTTTCACCCATTATGTTTGCTTCACTGAGGAATAGGTTTGCAAATCTCTTCACACCTTTCCAGAAGTTTTAGTCCCTTTTTTTTTTAAAGATTTATTTATTTATTTACTTTTGGGTGAAGGTCGGGTTGGGGAGGGAGGGGAGTGGGCGGGCCACTTCTATTGGTCTTTCATTTCTCTATTTTCATTAGTCTTCGTTCTTTGGCTCCTGTGGGCCTCCCATCATGGTGGCGTCTGTCGTTGCAGAGCACCGGCTCTGGGCGCATGGGCTCCAGATCTCCGGCTCGGTGATTGGACATGTCAGTCCAGCCGCTCCACAGCACGTGGGATCTTCCCAGGCCAGGGCTCGAACCGGCGCCCCTTGCACTGCAAGGAGGTGTCCTTACCCACTGGACCACCAGGGGAAGCCCCTTTTAAAAATAGAATTCCGTAAGCTAACATTGTAATTGCTAGTTTTTGTTGTCATTGCTGTTGACTGTTTCACTTTTAAGTTTTGATGATAATTGCTAAGTAAGGTAGATGCTATTTTTTACTGATCAAGTTGACTTGACTCTTCTCAAATAAACATATGCAGATCTGAAAACAGAAATGGGGAGAGGGAAGCAAGCGGGAGTGCTGTTTTATAATTTGTCAAGTTAAAAGTACAGGGTTTTTTCTTTCATGTTAAAAGCAAATACCAAGACAAAGTGAATTGATATCTTACAAAACAAAGCAAGCCTGTAGGTACTAGCTACCGAGCTAAAATCTCCAAATTTTTACTCTGATCCTATATTTGAATGTAGGTAAATCATCATAAATCCACACTTGAATTTCTGCATTTTCTTCAGGAGAATCTTGTTTTCAACATGGCTTAATTAAGCCTTTTTAGTCTAGATTAATAAAATCAGAGGGCTCTCTCTTTCTGGCCACACCTGCCTGGAGCAGAGTTTTCTACAACCTCAGTTAGAAGGCAGAGAGATGGAAGAGAGGGTTCTGGGGCTACGGTTCAAGTGCCACTGATTCTCATTGTCTTACATATTGAATAGATTTTGCTAAATAAATTATTTCTCCATTTGCTATAGGCTCTTAGGACAATTTCCAAAAACTAAATAGCTGTGTTTTTTTAAAAATCATTTTCACCCATTATGTTTGCTTCACTGAGGAATAGGTTTGCAAATCTCTTCACACCTTTCCAGAAGTTTTAGTCCCTTTTTTTTTTAAAGATTTATTTATTTATTTACTTTTGGGTGAAGGTCGGGTTGGGGAGGGAGGGGAGTGGGCGGGCCACTTCTATTGGTCTTTCATTTCTCTATTTTCATTAGTCTTCGTTCTTTGGCTCCTGTGGGCCTCCCATCATGGTGGCGTCTGTCGTTGCAGAGCACCGGCTCTGGGCGCATGGGCTCCAGATCTCCGGCTCGGTGATTGGACATGTCAGTCCAGCCGCTCCACAGCACGTGGGATCTTCCCAGGCCAGGGCTCGAACCGGCGCCCCTTGCACTGCAAGGAGGTGTCCTTACCCACTGGACCACCAGGGGAAGCCCCCTTTTTAAAAATAGAATTCCGTAAGCTAACATTGTAATTGCTAGTTTTTGTTGTCATTGCTGTTGACTGTTTCACTTTTAAGTTTTGATGATAATTGCTAAGTAAGGTAGATGCTATTTTTTACTGATCAAGTTGACTTGACTCTTCTCAAATAAACATATGCAGATCTGAAAACAGAAATGGGGAGAGGGAAGCAAGCGGGAGTGCTGTTTTATAATTTGTCAAGTTAAAAGTACAGGGTTTTTTCTCTTTCATGTTAAAAGCAAATACCAAGACAAAGTGAATTGATATCTTACAAAACAAAGCAAGCCTGTAGGTACTAGCTACCGAGCTAAAATCTCCAAATTTTTACTCTGATCCTATATTTGAATGTAGGTAAATCATCATAAATCCACACTTGAATTTCTGCATTTTCTTCAGGAGAATCTTGTTTTCAACATGGCTTAATTAATTGGACCGTTTTGGTATGGTACCTATGGATTAATAAAAATTACAGTTGTTGTAAAAGTTAACATCTGTTGAATACATATACCAGGCCTTAAAAAAACCTGTCTTAAATGTATTATTTCAATTAATTTTAACAATATTACTATGCAGCAGCTGAGATTATTATTATCCTTATCTCACAAAGCAACCAAGGTACAGAGAGGTTAAGTGATTTACTTAAGGTCACACAGCTCATCAGTCAGTTGGAGGAGGTTGAAAGTCCTAGAAACTGAACCCAGGCAGACTAGTTTCTAGAACTTTCCCTGAATCTTTTTACTTTACTGGTACCCAAAATGTATACAGTAACCTCTTAAGCACGGTACTTGAGAGTTCTTTAAGATTCATGCACTCATTCAACACAGACTTACTGAGCACCTACTAATACTATAGCCATGAAACGGGATTATTTTGGTTAAGCATGGAAACAAAGTACTGGCCTTGTGAGATGAAAGTTGACTCCTCTCCAAATGGAAAATAACTTCGTCAACATGAGGATCATGTTAAGCACTGACATGAAGCTGTGATTGTCAGAAAGGTCTTAACACTTCAACAAGTATGTACTATAAGCTGGAGACCACGGTAAGCTAAAGTGCTCTAAATAAATAATTTCATTTCATTCCTCCCCAAACCATAAAATAAGTGGTTAAGAGCTCAGGCTCCAAATTCAGCCTTGTGGGGTTTGAATTCCAGTTCCATTAATGACTAGCTGTGTAAAGCAAACGGATTATTTAGCATATCTAGGGCTCAGTATCCTTTGAGATAAGGATGGTGCTTCCTGTAGCAGTTAGGAATGTATTCAACTGTAAGTAAAGGACTCTCTGACCATCGTGTCTTAAACAAATAGGGTTTATTCTTCTACAAAACTGACAGTCTAGAAAATGGTGACTGCAGGTATTGGTTTCTCTTTTTAGCAATGTCAGGGCTGGTGTCTGCGATGCTTCCAGCCTGGTCTACAGGAGCATGTGATGGCTGCTGAGGTTCTGGACATGACATCACTGTGTAGGGAAGAAAGAGAGCAGAAGAGGGTGCCAGCCACACGGATCCTCTTTTGATCAGGAGAGCTGTCACAGAACCTCAGCAGATGACCAGGACCCTTGTCATATATGGCCACTCCAGCTGAAAGTGAAACTTGAAAAGAAAATACGTAGGACACACTTCTTCACCCCCACAAAATTAAGGTTCTGTCAGCAGGAGAAGGGGAATAGTACCGGGTAAGCACCTAAACAGCGTTTTCTTGGGTTGGCCAAAAAGTTTGTTTGGGATTTTCCATAGCCTCTTATGGAAAAAGCAGAAAGAACTTCTTGGCTAACCCAACACACCACAGTGACAAGATTCAAAGGCAGCCTTGTGGACTGCAAAGCCTACGCGATAACAATGTGAGGAGCCATTAGGACAACTAGCTAGAAGTGTTTAATGGGTTCTTTTGTTCCTGAATTACTTTTTGTACTCTCCTCAAGATTCACATTTTTTTCTCCTTTGTAGACATGCTACAGTATGCCTCAGCTGGAGCCCCAGCAGGAATAATTGGAAAAAGAAGAGAAGAAGTAGCCAGCTCTTATATTACGTCTTCTGAATCACCAGGCAATCACCTAAGAGGCAACCAAAGGACATCTGTTTTAACAAAAAAATACCCCTCTATATTTAACAGAAAAATAGTCATGAAGCTCCACTGTTTGATTAAGCATGGAAACCAAATACTGACCTTTTAGGATAATAGTTGGCTCCTCTTGGAATGAAAAACAACTGCATGAGAATCAAAACCTGATGTGTGAAGGGTACCCTCAAAGCAAGATACTCAAAAGATGTTAGAAGTTTTTGCCAGGAAAATAGACATCTCTATTTTTCAGTTAAGACCAAAAAAAACCTTCCCATTACTAATTAAAACCACCACATTTAGACGATCATGCCTCCCCTACTGCATGAAAGGAGTTAGTCCCCTATTTGCAAGGTATAAGGGACATGTGAGGTCTGGTGACCTCATATAGAATAACTCTACGCATAAATGATTGTGTATTAGGGTGTCTGAGAGCAGATTTTTAATCAATGCCAGGACAAGCCTGTATTACATTAATATAAAATGTGATGGCTGCTGAGGTTCTGGACATGACATCACTGTGTAGGGAAGAAAGAGAGCAGAAGAGGGTGCCAGCCACACGGATCCTCTTTGATCAGGAGAGCTGTCACAGAACCTCAGCAGATGACCAGGACCCTTGTCATATATGGCCACTCCAGCTGAAAGTGAAACTTGAAAAGAAAATACGTAGGACACACTTCTTCACCCCCACAAAATTAAGGTTCTGTCAGCAGGAGAAGGGGAATAGTACCGGGTAAGCACCTAAACAGCGTTTTCTTGGGTTGGCCAAAAAGTTTGTTTGGGATTTTCCATAGCCTCTTATGGAAAAAGCAGAAAGAACTTCTTGGCTAACCCAACACACCACAGTGACAAGATTCAAAGGCAGCCTTGTGGACTGCAAAGCCTACGCGATAACAATGTGAGGAGCCATTAGGACAACTAGCTAGAAGTGTTTAATGGGTTCTTTTGTTCCTGAATTACTTTTTGTACTCTCCTCAAGATTCACATTTTTTTCTCCTTTGTAGACATGCTACAGTATGCCTCAGCTGGAGCCCCAGCAGGAATAATTGGAAAAAGAAGAGAAGAAGTAGCCAGCTCTTATATTACGTCTTCTGAATCACCAGGCAATCACCTAAGAGGCAACCAAAGGACATCTGTTTTAACAAAAAAATACCCCTCTATATTTAACAGAAAAATAGTCATGAAGCTCCACTGTTTGATTAAGCATGGAAACCAAATACTGACCTTTTAGGATAATAGTTGGCTCCTCTTGGAATGAAAAACAACTGCATGAGAATCAAAACCTGATGTGTGAAGGGTACCCTCAAAGCAAGATACTCAAAAGATGTTAGAAGTTTTTGCCAGGAAAATAGACATCTCTATTTTTCAGTTAAGACCAAAAAAAACCTTCCCATTACTAATTAAAACCACCACATTTAGACGATCATGCCTCCCCTACTGCATGAAAGGAGTTAGTCCCCTATTTGCAAGGTATAAGGGACATGTGAGGTCTGGTGACCTCATATAGAATAACTCTACGCATAAATGACTGTGTATTAGGGTGTCTGGAGAGCAGATTTTTAATCAATGCCAGGACAAGCCTGTATTACATTAATATAAAATGTAGAACACATGGTTCCAAGTCTGTTTGCTCAACCATAAAATAAGCAGAGTATTACTAGCTTTACTTCCTCAAACTGGGTGAAAGAGAAGAACATAAGTTCCATGGAGACACAAGTTCTGTCTGCAAAGCACTGATGGCATTGGTTACTGCCATTGGGGAATTGAAGGATTATCAACTTTGACCTTGATAACTAGGAACCTTAAGATGACAATCATAACAATCTATCAGCCGACCAACATACCACCTACTGTGGTCAACATCATTTCATAAAAAGGACTTTTAACACCAAGCTAGTAAGGCACACTTATCCTCCAAGCCTAAAAGGAATGGGTTTTATTAAAATTTCAGTCTCAAATTTCTTTTCACTTGATACACACAGATTAACACTGCAGACCCAGAAAGTCAGTGCTGGCATTATTCTCTCAGTTCCAGATAGACTTCCTGGACACTGGATTCCAAGGCTAAGAGGGCTCCCTAGCATAGGATTACAGGCCGAGTCCAAGTGCTTTAGAAACGTGCAATTAAAAATCTTTATCAGGAATTTTTAGAACATTATCTGTGATTAGACAACTTGGCACGGCTTCCCCTCGTCCCTTCACGGCCTCCTTTAAAGTACACATGGTCCCCAACTTTCAATGGTCCAACCTATGATTTTTTGTTTTTATGATGGTGCAAAAATCATATGCACTCAGTAGAAATCATACTTTGAATTTTGATCTTACCTCCAGCTAGGGACAAGTGATGTGATACTCTCCTGTGATACTGAGCCAGCAAGGAGCACCAATTCTGTGTCAGCCACCTGACCAGGAAGATAAACAACCCATCCACTTACCATCATTCTGTGCTCAGATGACCACCCGGTCTTTTTCAGTTTCAGTTCTGTATTCAATAAATCATATGTTATTCAATCCTTTATTATAAAATAGATGACTGTGTATTAGGGTGTCTGAGAGCAGATTTTAATCAATGCCAGGACAAGCCTGTATTACATTAATATAAAATGTAGAACACATGGTTCCAAGTCTGTTTGCTCAACCATAAAATAAGCAGAGTATTACTAGCTTTACTTCCTCAAACTGGGTGAAAGAGAAGAACATAAGTTCCATGGAGACACAAGTTCTGTCTGCAAAGCACTGATGGCATTGGTTACTGCCATTGGGGAATTGAAGGATTATCAACTTTGACCTTGATAACTAGGAACCTTAAGATGACAATCATAACAATCTATCAGCCGACCAACATACCACCTACTGTGGTCAACATCATTTCATAAAAGGACTTTTAACACCAAGCTAGTAAGGCACACTTATCCTCCAAGCCTAAAAGGAATGGGTTTTATTAAAATTTCAGTCTCAAATTTCTTTTCACTTGATACACACAGATTAACACTGCAGACCCAGAAAGTCAGTGCTGGCATTATTCTCTCAGTTCCAGATAGACTTCCTGGACACTGGATTCCAAGGCTAAGAGGGCTCCCTAGCATAGGATTACAGGCCGAGTCCAAGTGCTTTAGAAACGTGCAATTAAAAATCTTTATCAGGAATTTTTAGAACATTATCTGTGATTAGACAACTTGGCACGGCTTCCCCTCGTCCCTTCACGGCCTCCTTTAAAGTACACATGGTCCCCAACTTTCAATGGTCCAACCTATGATTTTTTGTTTTTATGATGGTGCAAAAATCATATGCACTCAGTAGAAATCATACTTTGAATTTTGATCTTACCTCCAGCTAGGGACAAGTGATGTGATACTCTCCTGTGATACTGAGCCAGCAAGGAGCACCAATTCTGTGTCAGCCACCTGACCAGGAAGATAAACAACCCATCCACTTACCATCATTCTGTGCTCAGATGACCACCCGGTCTTTTTCAGTTTCAGTTCTGTATTCAATAAATCATATGTTATTCAATCCTTTATTATAAAATAGATGACTCTGTCCAACTGTAGGCTAATCTAAGTGTTCTGAGCATGCTTAAGACAGGCTGGGCTATGATTTTCAGTAGGCGAAATCCATTTTCTACCTACAGTATTTTCCACTTAACTATGGGTTTATTAGGACACAGCCCATAGTAAACTGAGGAAGATCTATCTCTCAATACTTTTGGTTTAGACTTCAGCTTAAAGTTCCCATTATTCTATTTATGTATTTATTTTAACTCTACCTGGCCACCCAGAAGGCAGGTGCCTTACATTCTCCATGAGATCTTGTGCTCAGCAGTGATACCTACTGACTTGGCATGAGCTTGATGACTGTGGAGTCTGTAGAAGTTCTAAAAAAAAAAATCATAGCAGCTGATGAGCATCACCGAGAGCTGGTCTTGAGGAAACACTGAGTCTGTCCAAAGAGATAAAGACGTTTATAGTCAACTGAACTTTCATGTTCACGTATCTAACTACATAATCTTATGTATGCGCTCCCAGCATATGCAAAATAGTCTGAAGTTGAAATATAAGTTCTTTTAAGAGATTATTTAAAAATGGAAATAAGGACTTTACAACCGAGATTTCTCACATGTGAAAATGTGCATTTACCAGAGTGACAGAATAATCCCAGGAGCTTGATAGCTGACATGAAACTTTGAGACAATCTTATCCAGTCTTCTCATTTTTCAGGAAAACTGGCCTCAGTGCGACTGGGTGATATATTTGAGGCCACAACACTAGATACTCTAGTTGGGATTTTCGGGGACCTTCTGCAGAAAGGGAAGGCAGCAAGATTGCCCCCGGCCGAACCGGGAGATCTCGGAGAGAGATGGGCCTTGCTGCCGTGCCCCCTCCAGCCCGCTGGTGCATGCCAGGGACAATCAGACATGGCAGGGGTTCTGTCAGAGCAGTTCCAGTTTATTAGAGTAAACTAACAGTTCTTATAGGCAAACGAAGGGGGGTTTGCAAGGAACTTCCTATAGTTACACCAATCAAGCTAAAGGTCGAGCAGTATTTACACTGCAATAGGAACTCATGGTGAGCCTGCATTGCCCAGAGCACGGAAACCAGGGGGATCAATCAGAAGTTTTGACAGTGGACCTTAGATCATGCCCTGTCTCCTCCTGTAGGCATCCTTTTAGCACCAAACTGCAAATATGTGCTTAAGCTTCCTTATGCTTGCAAAGGCCCTCTTTCCTTCAGGACCCCACAGGGATTCAGAATCCAGGTTTCTAGTTTTCCAGAAACCAGGATCTATCCACGATATTACTTACTCTCTGGCTTATGACATTACCTCTGCTTCCCTAGTCTGTTCAATACAATCTGAGTCTGTGTGAAGAGCCAACAGTGACTTGCCATGAGACTAAATGGTTAAGAGAGAATCAGCATCGTATACAGGATAGGGACATGACCTCCACCCTCAGTGACTCATAATACAACAGGACCTCACACAGCCAAGAAACACGTGCTGGGGGTAAAAGCTTATCCCGAGTAGTACATTTTTTTTCAGCGCATCACATTTGCTGAGCTCTTTCCTCTCTATTTATAATAACTAACATGTGCATGTTACATAGACTATCTGATATAGTCAACTAGTTGAAACAAACAAAGCCCTCTAGAGTCTATTTCTCAGTGTCTGAAAGAAAATGAAATAATTTATTTTATGCAAATCCTCCCTTGTACTGTACCCTGCATATCATGGCATGAAACCTGTAATGATCATACCGATCAAAATAAAGAAGTCACTAAGTACGCCCTTCAGTGTTACTCTCACTAGTGTTCCAAACAGATGCCATCCTAAGCAGGAAGGACACACTAGTAGCTAATGAACCAGGCAAGCACTCTATGTTTCACATACGGGAGGAAAGGACACACTTTAGGACAAGGACTGTCGGTCTTATTGACAATATTACCCTAAACCTAGAACAGAAGAAGAATGGGCATTAACCAGAACCAGGGAGATCTCGGAGAGAGATGGGCCTTGCTGCCGTGCCCTCCAGCCCGCTGGTGCATGCCAGGGACAATCAGACATGGCAGGGGTTCTGTCAGCACAGTTTATTAGAGTAAACTAACAGTTCTTATAGGCAAACGAAGGGGTTTGCAAGGAACTTCCTATAGTTACACCAATCAAGCTAAAGGTCGAGCAGTATTTACACTGCAATAGGAACTCATGGTGAGCCTGCATTGCCCAGAGCACGGAAACCAGGGGGATCAATCAGAAGTTTTGACAGTGGACCTTAGATCATGCCCTGTCTCCTCCTGTAGGCATCCTTTTAGCACCAAACTGCAAATATGTGCTTAAGCTTCCTTATGCTTGCAAAGGCCCTCTTTCCTTCAGGACCCCACAGGGATTCAGAATCCAGGTTTCTAGTTTTCCAGAAACCAGGATCTATCCACGATATTACTTACTCTCTGGCTTATGACATTACCTCTGCTTCCCTAGTCTGTTCAATACAATCTGAGTCTGTGTGAAGAGCCAACAGTGACTTGCCATGAGACTAAATGGTTAAGAGAGAATCAGCATCGTATACAGGATAGGGACATGACCTCCACCCTCAGTGACTCATAATACAACAGGACCTCACACAGCCAAGAAACACGTGCTGGGGGTAAAAGCTTATCCCGAGTAGTACATTTTTTTTCAGCGCATCACATTTGCTGAGCTCTTTCCTCTCTATTTATAATAACTAACATGTGCATGTTACATAGACTATCTGATATAGTCAACTAGTTGAAACAAACAAAGCCCTCTAGAGTCTATTTCTCAGTGTCTGAAAGAAAATGAAATAATTTATTTTATGCAAATCCTCCCTTGTACTGTACCCTGCATATCATGGCATGAAACCTGTAATGATCATACCGATCAAAATAAAGAAGTCACTAAGTACGCCCTTCAGTGTTACTCTCACTAGTGTTCCAAACAGATGCCATCCTAGCGAAGCAGGAAGGACACACTAGTAGCTAATGAACCAGGCAAGCACTCTATGTTTCACATACGAGAAAGGTGAGAGTGAAAGGACTCATTCTGAGATCTTTGAGGACAAGGACTGTCGGTCTTATTGACAATATTACCCTAAACCTAGAACAGAAGAAAGGAATGGGCATTCAAAAATACTGTCTGCTATGTACGCACTACCCATGTGTAAACAGATAGTGTGAAGATGCTGTGTAACACAGGGAGCTCAGCCCAGTCTCTATAATAATCTACCAGAGGGAGGGGAATGAAGGATGGAAGGAAGAGAAGGTTGTTCAATTCACTTTAAGACACTACACAGACAATTGCTTGAAAAGTTACCTGCAAAGCAATTACATTGATCCCAATTTTATTCTCATCCATATTTAAAAAAAACACAAAGCTGATCTCAGGCCCTATCAATTATGAAATAAAGACGAGGGTGACAGAGGATGAGGTAGCTGGATGGCATCACCGATTCAATGGACATGAACTTGGGCAAACTCTGGGAGATGCTGAGGGACAGGGAGGGCTGGCTTGCTGCAGTCCACGGGGCCTGCACATGACTGGACATGACTTGGCAACTGAAAGACAGCTGCTGGGGCGAGGGGACAGGAGAGGGGCAACAAAGGGGTGGGGGCTTAAGAGGCACAATACAAACTATTCCTTACAAAAGAAGTTACAAAGATATTGTACAACACAGGGAATACTGCCAACATTCTTATAAATGGGACATAACTCTTACAAATTGTGAATCACTATATTGTACACCTGTAACATATAATATTGCACATCAACTATACTTCAATGAAAAATAAGTTAAAAAAATCATTATCCATCCCCTCCACAAAAAAAAAAAAAACATCAAAAATCTGGCACTAAGAGCAGAAAATGTGTTTGCAAGAAACCTTAAGAAGAAAGGATTTTTATCTTGTCAAAGAAGCAACCACAATTTTTCTTAAAAGAATCAAAGAAAGTAACTTTGAAGAACTCTTATTTTAATCCTTTTATTTATTGTTTCCTTCTGGCCCTGTATTCCACATAGTAAACATCTGTGTCCTGTTAAGCTTTCAGCTCCCCTGCTGAGTAAGAGTCCTGCTGGTCTCCAGTCCTACAGTTTGCTTATTCTTTTGCAAACAGGAGGCCAGAGGAACAATAATTTAAAAAGTAAGGCACTGGGACTTCCCTGGCAGTCGGTCCAGTAGCTAAGACTCCATGCTTCCACTGCAGGGGACACAGGTTCAATTCCCTGGTTGGGGAAGTTCCACATGCTGTGCTATCATACAATAAAAGGGAAGGCACTGAAGAAGAGGGATAAACAGATCAAAAGCATAAGGTCAAAGATCTACAGTAGGGACCTCTCAAGTAGGGTGCTTATGTACAGCAAGGAACATTCAAGAGATCGAAGAAGGTTATTTAAAACCTCTGAGTGTATGTATTTATCTACCTATAAACATTGAACTCTCACTTGAATCCTGTGTCAGACAACATATGAGCTAAGTCTTAGCAGCATGGGGTGGTGGCCAGTGATCATTCCTGTGTTCACTCATTCCTGTATTTTGACATATTGCAGTTTATATGTCCAGTTAAGTGAACTGATGGGGTGTATCATGTAAACACCACAAAGTAGACAACTGTTTTTCAGAGATTCCTACAAAAAAAACACTGGATTTAAGACAAATAACATGAGTACAAACTGAAAAAGAGCTACGCCCAGGCTTGTTTCATAGCACGAGCTCTTGCAAAGCCACATTACAAAGATAAAAACATGGCGACTGTGTCAGGCAGTGCTGATCAGTACAACTTTACCATCATGATGGAAATGCTCTAGAGGCACAGTGTCCAATACGGTTTTC
Organism: Tragulus kanchil; assembly: GCA_022376925.1. NCBI lineage: Eukaryota > Metazoa > Chordata > Mammalia > Artiodactyla > Tragulidae > Tragulus > Tragulus kanchil. The sequence goes on from JAIOJX010000002.1 coordinate 81,178,752, forward strand.
CCAGCGCTTAGGCTGGAATCAAAATGCTTTCTCTTAGAAGCAGTAATCTTTGGCCTAAGGTCTCTATGCCTCAATTTCTTCATCATAATCATAATGCCTGTCTCACATAGTTGTTAAGATGATATTCATGCTTGAAAAGTACTCTGACTACAGCATGCTAAATAGAAAGTGATACTAATGAACCCCGAACAAAGTTTATTCTGGGCTTTGAGATATGTAGTTCGTACAAGTCTATCACAAGTTATTTTCAAAAATTTTATTTCATCTTTATCTTACGCTTTTTTTTTTTGGCCACTTTTATTGGTCTTTCATTTATTTATTTTCTATTTTCTTTGGCCTGTGTGGGCCTCCCATTGCAGTGGCCTCTCTCATTGCAGAGCACCGGCTCTGGGTGCATGCGCTCCAGAGTGCTGGCCTGTAATTGGACACAGCACATGTGGGATTTTCCTGGGCCAGGCATCGAACCGGTGCCCCTTGCAGTGCAAGGCGGACTCTTTACCCACTGGACCACCAGGGAAGCCTATACTTTCTTTTATTTATTTATTTAAATTTATTTTTGGCTATTCTGGGTTTTCACTGCTGCCATAGGCTCTTCTCTAGTTGCAAGGAGTGGGGGCTACTCTCTAGTTGAGGTTAGCAGGCTTCTTGTTGCAGTGGCTTCTCTTGTGGAACTCAGGCTTCAGTAGTTGCGGCACATGGGCTCAACAGTTGCAGCTCCGAGGCTCTAGAGCACAGGCTCAGTAGTTGTGGCTCATGGGCTTAGTTGCTCCGTGGCATGTTGGATCTTCCTGGATCAGGAGTGAAACGCATGTCTCCTGCATTGGCAAACAAACTCTTTACCACTGAGCTACCAGGGAAGCCCCTCTAAACATTTTTGTTATTCACTCCATTGTTTTATTTCCTTACAACATAGCATTTATATGCTTTCACTGCATTAATTTGAAAAGAAACCAAGTGCATATATCTAATGTATGCATATTTGTTTATAAGCACATAGGAATCCATAACATACTTCAGTCTGATTGGTGTTCTTTTTGTAATCCATGCTGTCAGTCTTTGTCTTTTCGGCTGTATATTTATTTATATCATTCACACTTAAATTATATAGTTGTATTAATAGATCCCATGTTCACTGTAAAATGTATACAAGAAAGCATAAGATTGGGGCTTCTCTGGTAGCTCAGTGGTAAAGAGTTCGCCTGCCAATGCAGGAGACATGGGTTCGATCCCTGATCCAGGAAGATCACACATGCTGCGGAGCATGTATATAAATACGTCAACCAGAAAAAGGACATAACCTGCAAGAACACCCAAAAAATTCTGTAAGAGAAAAGTAATGAGGAGAAGAGCTCTGCCACCTCAAAACTTATCGTAGCGCTACAATCATATAAACAGTGCGGAGCTGGCAGATGAGAAAACAGACCCATGACCCCAGCTATGAGGGCCAGAAATGAACACAAACATATAAGGGATTTAGCATATAACACTTGCAGGCTAGAGAGAAAAGCTGGAGTTTCAAATACAGGATACTGGGTAGCATATTGGAAGGGAAAAAAAGGCTGGATCCTTACCTCCTACCTTCTATCAAAACAAATTCTGCATGGATTCTAGTTGGATAAAGGATGTAAATCTGAAATATAAGACTTTAAAACCAATAGAAAAAAATGGGAGAATTACTTTATAATCATGGAATAAGAAAGACCTTTGTTAGTAGGACAGAAAATGCATAGTCAGAAATGACCATTACAAAAACTACAGGGACTTCCCTGGTGGTCCAGCGGTTAAGACTCCACGCTTACAAGGCAGAGGGTCCAGGTATGACCTTTGGTCAGGGAACTAGATCCTGCAAGCCAAAACAAAGATCAAAGATCTTGCGTGTGGCAACTAAGAACTGGTGCAGCCAAATAAATAAATATTAAAAAATAAAAAAATATAGTGATAACCTTACGCTTAAAACAACTGGAGAAAGAAGAACAAAAACACCCAAAGCCAGCAGAAGGGAAATCATAAAGATCAGAGCAGAAATAAATGAAAAAGAAACGAAAGAAACAATAGTAAAGATAAATAAAACAAAAAGCTGGTTCTTTGAAAAGGTAAATAAAATCAATGCACCACTGGTCAGACTCATCAAGCAAAAGAGAGAGAAGAACCAGATCACCAAAATCAAAAATGAAAAAGGAGAGATTACAACAGATAATGCAGAAATCCAAAGGATTATGAGAGACTATTATGAACAACTATACAGCAACAAACTGGACAACCTGGAAGAAATGGACAGTTTCTTAGAGAAGATTAATCTCCCAAGACTCAACCAGGAAGAAATAGAAACTATGAACAACCCAATCACAAGCTCAGAAATTGACTTTGTGATCAAAAATTTACCCAAAAATAAAAGCCCAGGGCCAGATGGCTTCATAGCCGAATTCTACCAAACATTTAAAGAAAAGCTAATGCCTGTCCTTCTAAAACTCTTCCAAAAAATTGCACAGGAAGGAACACTTCCAAACACATTCTATGAGGCCGCCATCACCCTGATACCCAAACCAGGCAAAGACAACACACAAAAAGAAAATTATAGGCCAATTTCACTGATGAATCTAGACACCAAAATCCTCAACAAAATCCTAGCAAACAGAATTCAACGACACATCAAAAAGCTCATACATTACGATCAAGTTGGGTTCATCCCAGGCATGCAAGGATTCTTCAACATCCGCAAATCAATCAACGTGATACACCATATCAACAAATTGAGAGACAAAAATCACGGGATCATCTCAATAGATGCAGAAAAAGCCTTTGACAAAGTACAGCATCCATTTATGATAAAAACTCTTCAAAAAATGGGCATAGAGGAACCTATTTCAACATAGTGAAAGCCATACATGAGAAGCCCACAGCGAACATTATCCTCAATGGTGAAAAAATGAAAGCATTTCCTCTAAGATCAGGAACAAGACAAGGGTGTCCACTTTCACCACTCTTATTCAACATAGTCCTGGAAGTTCTAGCAACAGCAATAAGAGAAGAGAAAGAAATAAAAGGAATCCAGATTGGAAAGGAAGAAGTCAAAGTCTATTTGCAGATGACATGATACTATACATAGAAAATCCCAAAGACACTATTACAAAACTACTAGAGTTAATCAGCAAATTCAGCAACATCGCAGGATACAAAATCAATACACAGAAATCACTGGCATTCCTATACACAAACAATGAAAAATCAGAAAACGAAATCAAAAAGGCAATCCCCTTCACCACTGCAACCAAAAGATTCAAATATCTAGGAATAAACCTACCCAAAGAAACAAAAGAACTGTACACAGAAAATTACAAGACACTCATGAGAGACATTAAAGAAGACTTAAACAGATGGAGAGATATTCCATGTTCCTGGGTCGGAAGAATCAATACTGTGAAAATGACCATACTACCAAATGTCATCTATAGATTCAATGCGATCCCTATCAAACTTCCAATAACATTCTTCACAGAATTAGACCAAAGAATAACACAGTTTTCAAAAGACCTCGAACAGCCAAAGCAATGCTGGAATGGAGCATCAAAAAAAATTCCAAACACATTCTATGAGGCCGCCATCACCCTGATACCCAAACCAGGCAAAGACAACACACAAAAAGAAAATTATAGGCCAATTTCACTGATGAATCTAGACACCAAAATCCTCAACAAAATCCTAGCAAACAGAATTCAACGACACATCAAAAAGCTCATACATTACGATCAAGTTGGGTTCATCCCAGGCATGCAAGGATTCTTCAACATCCGCAAATCAATCAACGTGATACACCATATCAACAAATTGAGAGACAAAAATCACGGGATCATCTCAATAGATGCAGAAAAAGCCTTTGACAAAGTACAGCATCCATTTATGATAAAAACTCTTCAAAAAATGGGCATAGAGGAACCTATTTCAACATAGTGAAAGCCATACATGAGAAGCCCACAGCGAACATTATCCTCAATGGTGAAAAAATGAAAGCATTTCCTCTAAGATCAGGAACAAGACAAGGGTGTCCACTTTCACCACTCTTATTCAACATAGTCCTGGAAGTTCTAGCAACAGCAATAAGAGAAGAGAAAGAAATAAAAGGAATCCAGATTGGAAAGGAAGAAGTCAAAGTCTATTTGCAGATGACATGATACTATACATAGAAAATCCCAAAGACACTATTACAAAACTACTAGAGTTAATCAGCAAATTCAGCAACATCGCAGGATACAAAATCAATACACAGAAATCACTGGCATTCCTATACACAAACAATGAAAAATCAGAAAACGAAATCAAAAAGGCAATCCCCTTCACCACTGCAACCAAAAGATTCAAATATCTAGGAATAAACCTACCCAAAGAAACAAAAGAACTGTACACAGAAAATTACAAGACACTCATGAGAGACATTAAAGAAGACTTAAACAGATGGAGAGATATTCCATGTTCCTGGGTCGGAAGAATCAATACTGTGAAAATGACCATACTACCAAATGTCATCTATAGATTCAATGCGATCCCTATCAAACTTCCAATAACATTCTTCACAGAATTAGACCAAAGAATAACACAGTTCATATGGAAACACAAAAGACCTCGAACAGCCAAAGCAATGCTGAGGAAGAATGGAGCTCGAGGGATCAGCCTCCCCAACTTCAGACTCTACTACAAAGCAACAGTCCTCAAGACAGTATGGTACTGGCACAAAAAACAGAAATATCGACCAATGGAACAAGACAGAGAACCCAGAGATAAACCCACACACCTATGGGTACCTTATTTTTGACAAAGGAGGCGAACATTTATAAAATGGGACAAAGACAGCCTCTTCAACAAATGGTGCTGGGAAAATTGGACAGCTACATGCAAACAAATGAAGTTGGAACATTCCCTGACACCATACACAAAGATCAACTCAAAATGGATTCAAGACCTAAATGTAAGATCAGAAACCATCAAACTCTTAGAGGAGAATATAGGCAAAACCCTCAAGGACATCAATCAAAGCAAGATCTTCTCTGACCCACCTACTAGAATAGTGGAACTGAAAAGAAAAATGAACATGTGGGACCTAATGAAACTTAAAAGCTTTTGTACAGCAAAAGAAATCACAACAAAGCTGAACAGACAGCCCACAGAGTGGGAGAAAATCATAGCAAATGAAACAACAGACAAGGAATTAATCTCCAAAATCTACAAGCAACTCAGACAACTCAGCACTGGAAAAACGAACAACCCAATCAAAAAATGGGAAAAGGATCTAAACAGACACCTCTCCAATGACGACATACAGATGGCCCAAAAACACATGAAACGATGCTCAACTTCACTTATAATTAGAGAAATGCAAATCAAAACTACAATGAGATATCACCTCCCACCCGTCAGAATGGCCATCATCCACAAATCGACAGACAATAAATGTTGGAGAGGCTGCGGAGAAAAGGGAACCCTCTTGCATTGCTGGTGGGAATGTCAACTGATACAGCCTCTATGGAAGACAGTCTGGAGATTTCTTAAAAAACTAAGCACCCTATGACCCAGCAATCCCACTCTTAGGCTTATACCCTGATGAAATCAAATCTGAAAGAAGCACCTGTACCCAGTGTTCATTGCAGCTCTCTATACAATAGCTAGAACACAGAAGCAACCTAGATGCCCATCGACAAATGAATGGATCCAAAAGCTCTGGTACATATATACAATGGACTACTACACAGTTGTAAAGAGAAATGCAGAAGAATCAGCCCTAATGAGGTGGCTGGATCTAGAACGTATCATTAAAAAGTGAAGTCAGTCAGAAAGAGGACAAATACAGTATATTAACACATATATATGGAATCTAGTAGGATGGTGATGATGGCACATGCAGTGAAGCGATGGAAAAACAGACATGGACAGTGGACGTATGGACATTGTGGGGAAGGAACAGAAGGTGGGAGGCGGAAAGGAAGTAGCATGAAGGCCTGTACTATCGTAAGTGAAGAAAATAGCTATAGTCATTGCTCTGCATGAAAAGGGGATCCTTCAGGGGTGCTGTGTGATGGTCGGGAGAAGTGGGAAGGGGATATACATATGCAAACTGGGAACATCACAAAGATCAACTAATGACAAAAAACTCTTAGAGGAGAATATAGGCAAAACCCTCAAGGACATCAATCAAAGCAAGATCTTCTCTGACCCACCTACTAGAATAGTGGAACTGAAAAGAAAAATGAACATGTGGGACCTAATGAAACTTAAAAGCTTTTGTACAGCAAAAGAAATCACAACAAAGCTGAACAGACAGCCCACAGAGTGGGAGAAAATCATAGCAAATGAAACAACAGACAAGGAATTAATCTCCAAAATCTACAAGCAACTCAGACAACTCAGCACTGGAAAAACGAACAACCCAATCAAAAAATGGGAAAAGGATCTAAACAGACACCTCTCCAATGACGACATACAGATGGCCCAAAAACACATGAAACGATGCTCAACTTCACTTATAATTAGAGAAATGCAAATCAAAACTACAATGAGATATCACCTCCCACCCGTCAGAATGGCCATCATCCACAAATCGACAGACAATAAATGTTGGAGAGGCTGCGGAGAAAAGGGAACCCTCTTGCATTGCTGGTGGGAATGTCAACTGATACAGCCTCTATGGAAGACAGTCTGGAGATTTCTTAAAAAACTAAGCACCCTATGACCCAGCAATCCCACTCTTAGGCTTATACCCTGATGAAATCAAATCTGAAAGAGGCACCTGTACCCCAATGTTCATTGCAGCTCTCTATACAATAGCTAGAACACAGAAGCAACCTAGATGCCCATCGACGAACGAATGGATCCAAAGCTCTGGTACATATATACAATGGAATACTACACAGCTGTAGAGAGAAATGCAGAAGAATCAGCCCTAATGAGGTGGCTGGATCTAGAACGTATCATTAAAAAGTGAAGTCAGTCAGAAAGAGGACAAATACAGTATATTAACACATATATATGGAATCTAGTAGGATGGTGATGATGGCACATGCAGTGAAGCGATGGAAAAACAGACATGGACAGTGGACGTATGGACATTGTGGGGAAGGAACAGAAGGTGGGAGGCGTAAAGGAAGTAGCATGAAGGCCTGTACTATCGTAAGTGAAGAAAATAGCTATAGTCATTGCTCTGCATGAAAAGGGGATCCTTCAGGGGTGCTGTGTGATGGTCGGGAGAAGTGGGAAGGGGGGGATATACATATGACTAATCTGGGAACATACATATCTGTAAACAACAAAACTCTGTAAAAGTTAAAAGCAAAATAAAGGTTAAAAAAAAAAATATATATATATATAGTGAATGAGAATTTGCTGTATGATTCAGGACTGTGACAACCCAGAGGGTGGGATGTCCAGGGAGACAGGAGGGACGTTCAAGAAGGAGGGGACATAGGTATACCTATGGCTGATTCATGTTTTTTGGCAGAAACTAACACAGTACTTTAAAGCAGTTATCCTTCAATTAAAAATAAATTTAATTAATAAAAAAGAACAAAAACAAAACAAAAATAGCCTATAGATAAAAAACTATACAAAAATAAAAACAATTTCTGCAAGTATCATTTTTTTAAAAACATATATGCTCTTACACTAGAATTTTTATTATTTATGCCTAGTTACCTATAAAAATAGGCAATTTTTCCATTGTTTACTCCTATCCATAGGCTTAAAGGACTGAAAGCTCATCATAAAAAAATTCCTCATGAGAAACATCCAATATAGATAACCAATTTGCAAGTAACACACATAACAAACAGTTCCTAGTACAATGCTAGGTATATTAAGTCCTTAGGTTACACAGGTAGCTATTATTCGTCACTGTCTTCATATAACGTGTAATTATCTTAAAATGTACCCGTACTATTTTCAAAGTTGAGAAATCCCTATATAAGGTATCATTAAACATTGTACTATAAAATATTCCTTTTTCCAGATATAGTATCAGTTGGCTAACACGAGGTTAATGGGAATATTTCAATTACTGCATTCAGAATCTTCAACATCTGCTCACACATGCTTTGGACTAACAAATCGCACTGCTTCACAGCTCCTCCCCATGCCCTTGCTTTCCTCTGCACATCTGAAAACATGCTTCTTCTGCTGAGAGAACTCGACCCCATTTGCCTACTGAAATCATTCTTCCTAGTAGAGCCATCTCAAATCCTACCTGTCCACAAAGGTCTCCACAAACTCTGTGAACAGGTATATTCCATCACACACAGAGAAAGGCAACGTAAGTATGAGAAAATACAAAGGCAAAACGATCAATTTAAAAAGTTATTTATTAAACAAGTATCTTTAAAAGTCCAACATTATCGAATCCCTTCAAAACATCTATTCTGGGAAGAAGTATTCTGTCAAACCTTCTAAATGATAAGGGATATACTAAAAATAAAACAGATATGAATAACATTTTAAACAAACATAAAGCACATAGTCAATTTAGAAATAAAAATAAAAACACACACATATACAAACTGTTGAAGCATGAAACCAAAATGTTTCATGTTTTTAAATGCTTCTGGTACACTCACTTGAGGGCCAAACTGTCTATGTTCAAGTTCATAAACAGCATATAAACACCTTTTTAAGGGACAATCCTTAGAGAAATAATGTTAGAATATGGATTCAGTGTATAAACTATCCACATTTGGTAAACATATTCTACATATGAATGTATTCACTTATACTTAATGGAAAAAGGAACTTATAATTTAAACATCTTGATTTGGTAATTTAATTTAAACATGTGGACCTGGTAGTTCTGTTAAATTCCAACATCATAATCACCAAACGTGCTATCAAAAAAGTTGGGTTTTTTTAATGGTTTTTTCTGTAAGCTGCTTCTGACAAGTTCAGTATCTTAGGGCTAAAGAAAATATCATGTATTTTTGCTCATGAATTTCAACACTTAGTTTCTATGGGTAACATACACACAAACACACAACAGAAAAGTTCTATAGAAAAGGCTCTGTTCTTCAGTAGTTCCACATGGTGTTATATAATATTTCCCTGGAAACAGTGGTTTTACCACAGATTTGGCATGAGCTTCTGTTTAAAACCTAACTGTCCCGTAATACCCATCAAAGGCTTTAAAACCTAATGGAGTTTGGCAGTACACGTGGAGACCCTGATGTGAATGGGAACTGCCAGTGGGTATGAGGGCCTTAGGCATGAGTTTACTCTGTGGTAGATGGATGGTTATTAGGCAGTACACGATATGGAGGAACATCTCAAATCCTACCTGTCCACAAAGGTCTCCACAAACTCTGTGAACAGGTATATTCCATCACACACAGAGAAAGGCAACGTAAGTATGAGAAAATACAAAGGCAAAACGATCAATTTAAAAAGTTATTTATTAAACAAGTATCTTTAAAAGTCCAACATTATCGAATCCCTTCAAAACATCTATTCTGGGAAGAAGTATTCTGTCAAACCTTCTAAATGATAAGGGATATACTAAAAATAAAACAGATATGAATAACATTTTAAACAAACATAAAGCACATAGTCAATTTAGAAATAAAAATAAAAACACACACATATACAAACTGTTGAAGCATGAAACCAAAATGTTTCATGTTTTTAAATGCTTCTGGTACACTCACTTGAGGGCCAAACTGTCTATGTTCAAGTTCATAAACAGCATATAAACACCTTTTTAAGGTACAATCCTTAGAGAAATAATGTTAGAATATGGATTCAGTGTATAAACTATCCACATTTGGTAAACATATTCTACATATGAATGTATTCACTTATACTTAATGGAAAAAGGAACTTATAATTTAAACATCTTGATTTGGTAATTTAATTTAAACATGTGGACCTGGTAGTTCTGTTAAATTCCAACATCATAATCACCAAACGTGCTATCAAAAAAGTTGGGTTTTTTTAATGGTTTTTTCTGTAAGCTGCTTCTGACAAGTTCAGTATCTTAGGGCTAAAGAAAATATCATGTATTTTTGCTCATGAATTTCAACACTTAGTTTCTATGGGTAACATACACACAAACACACAACAGAAAAGTTCTATAGAAAAGGCTCTGTTCTTCAGTAGTTCCACATGGTGTTATATAATATTTCCCTGGAAACAGTGGTTTTACCACAGATTTGGCATGAGCTTCTGTTTAAAACCTAACTGTCCCGTAATACCCATCAAAGGCTTTAAAACCTAATGGAGTTTGGCAGTACACGTGGAGACCCTGATGTGAATGGGAACTGCCAGTGGGTATGAGGGCCTTAGGCATGAGTTTACTCTGTGTGTGTGTTAAGGAAGAATCAGGATGGAATGGCTTTATTCAGGGCTATAAAACACATTTTCCTCATTAGATTTCAGTTGTATAAAGAATGCAAATCAAATGTTTAGAAGCTGAATCTCTATGAGAGGCAACTATATTTTTGGTTTTGTTTCTCCTTTCACTGGGGACAAAACATTAGTTCCACATACTCTGTGGACCCTGAGGGAAAGGCCTCCTCTGTCCCCTGCCTAGTCGGAGAGCGAGGGAGAATGGGCTGAGCGGCCGCTGGCGGGGCTGGAGAAGGTGAAGGGCTCCCGGTCCTTCTCTCTGCTCTCGCGTTTGTGCCGGTGCCGGTGTTTGTGCTTGCGCTTCTTCTTCTTCTTCTTGTGCTCATGGTGGTGGTGGTGGTGGTGATCACCGTGTCTAGAGGACGCGGGCTCTTTAGGAAACACGGACAATGGGGCCGCGGCCACTGGGTGCACGCTCATCTCCAGAGGTGGCTGTTCTTTACCTTTAAGATCAAAAACACCCCGTGAGGTCCTGCTGGTAACAGGGAAGTGACTTGAAAGTGAGAGTTGGTGAGAGAACAGAAAAGACAAGGAGCTCCTCGGTGTTTCTCACTTTCATGGAAAAGAATGGGAGAAGCAAACAATTAAGACATCTGATTAGATACACAAAGACAAGTCTTCAGCACTGTGGCCAAGAAGCCAATATTTCAATTCTCTGTAGTCTATACAAATGATAACATATATCAGTGGGTTATCAAACCCTCTTCTAAAAATTAATCCTTCAGATTTTAATGTTATATGAAGCAACAATGACTGGATGTGTGTGTTACAGATTAAGACCAACACGGGTGGGTCAATGAAAACCTCAGCTCTGCTTGATGCTCTTGGTGGTGGGAGGGAATAGCGCACTAAAGGCATACTTGGTTTCCTTGCCTGTTGCAGGTACTGCATTTTTTTTTTTTTTAATTTTGGCCTCTTTTATTGGTCCTTCATTTGTTTATTTTCATCCACATTTTTATTCTTTGGTCTGTGTGGGCTTCCCATTGTAGCGGCCTATCTCGCTGCAGAGCACTGGCTCTGGTGCATGCGCTCCAGAGCGCTGGCTTGCAATTGGACACACCAGCCCAGCTGCTCTGTGGCACATAGGATCCTCCCATGCCAGGGATCGAACTGGTGCCTCTTGCACTGCAAGGTCAACTCTTTACCCACTGGACCACCAGGGAAGCCCGATACTGCAGTTTTTACAAATGAAGATTTGTAGTGACCCTGCCTTGAGCAAACACCTTGAGAAAATCTACTGGAACCATTTTCTCATCAGCATTTGCTCACTTCATGTCATTGCATCATGTTTTAGTAATTTTTTACAATATTTCAAAATATTTCCATCAGCAAAAAGATTGACTTGCTGAGGACACAGATGATGGTTAGCATTTTTAACTGAGGTAAGTCCATTTAATAGTATGGTATAAACATAACTTTCAGATGAAATGGGAAACCACAAACAATTTAGCATGTATTTTATCTCACCAAAAAATGGATCAAATGTCTTTGGAGTTTCTTTTTTTTTTAAAGATTTATTTATTTATTTATTTGGGGCGGATTGGGGAGGGAGGGGAGCGGGCAGGCCACTTCTATTGGTCTTTCATTTCTCTATTTCCATCCGTCTTTGTTCTTTGGCTTCTGTGGGCCTCCCATCACGGTGGTGTCTGTTGTTGCAGAGCGCCGGCTCTGGGCACATGCGCCCCAGAGCTCCGGCTCGGTGATTGGACACATCGGTCTAGCCGCTCCACGGCACGTGGGATCTTCCCAGGCCAGGGATCGAACTGGCACCCCTTGCACTGCAAGGCAGTGTCCTTACCCACTGGACCACCAGGGGAAGCCCTGGAGTTTCTTTCTATTTCCAATGTTCTATCAATGCAGGAATCTATAAGAGTGAGTAGTGTACAAGAATTTCTTGCTTCCTCCAGACCATACAATCCTTGGGCCATACCCAGAGAATTCTCTCTCTGTGTTACTCCAGGTTAATAACTGTACTGCTTTATATACAGTCAACTAAGAAAAAGGGTTTCCCTGGTAGCTCAGTGAGAATCTGCCTGCAATGCAGGAGAAGCAGGTTTGATCTCTGGGTCAGGAAGAACCCTTGGGAGGAGGAAATGGTAACCACTCTAGTATTCTTGCTTAGAAAAGCCCAAGGACAGAAGAGCCTGTCAGGTCCTGGTCCATAGGGTCACAAGAGTCGGACATGGGGCTTCCCCTGGTGGTCCAGTGGGTAAGGACACTGCCTTGCAGTGCAAGGGGCGCCGGTTCGATCCCTGGCCTGGGAAGATCCCACGTGCCGTGGAGCGGCTGGACCAATGTGTCCAATCACCGAGCCGGAGCTCTGGAGCACATGTGCCCAGAGCCGGCGCTCTGCAACGACAGATGCCACCGCGATGGGAGGCCCACAGGAGCCAAAGAACAAAGACGGATGAGAATAGAGAAATGAAAGACCAAGAGAAGTGGCCCGCCCACCCCCTCGCTCCCCAACCTGCACTCCCCACCCACCCCCCAAAAAAGAGTCAGACATGACTTATCAACAAACCATCACCATCAACCAAGGAAAAGCAGGAGAGGAATAAAGCACAGAAAGTATTACAGACCATTCAACAAAGTGGTATGGACTACTGCACTTCCTTAGTGTCAGGTACTGCGCCAACATTTTAGGACAAGTCAATGTGTTAATGTTCCTGTACTCATAGATTATCTACATTTTACTACCACAAAATGTATTTTTTATATTCATGATTTTTTGGTAAAACTAACACTAACAGTAATACAAAAAAAGAGAGACAGATTATATACAGGAGCTAATTTGAGGACTTGGTATGTTTTGCAATAATTGGTGCCCAAACAGTCTCCAGAAAAAGAAAAAAAACTGAAAGACCTAATTCATAGTTATGTTAAATAGACCACTATATAATTTTAATTTATATTTCATATGACCTACATAACTGTATTCTCAATGCTCTTTTCTACAGGAATACAGGTAACAGAATACACACAGCCAAGTGACAAGGTGAAGTAATAATGACTCATAAACAAATTCCTTTATCTTCTATCTCATTACTTAGTCAGGCTACATCAACAGACTTCAGAACTTTCCAACTGGTAGTCAGCACCACTTGGGAGCCTGAGATCTTTTCCTTTGCCAAGAGAAGTTTCATTGTCCAATCCGAAACACCTGCCAAGCTCCGTGGATTGCAGAAAAGCCAGTGATTATACTGGAAACTGTACTTCCCAGTAGAGGCAGCTGCCAAGTGTACAACTAAGTGTCCTCTTTTCCAAGGAGTACTAATAATCACTTCAAAAGTAAATTCAGTCTCCGTCTGGAGGTCATATATTTTGCATTCAAGATACACTGATTATAAATCTTGCCTATCAAAACTACGAGATATCACCTCACACTAGTCAAAACGGCTATCACAAAACAATCTACAAACAATAAATGGTGGCCAGGATGTGAATCCTCCTACACTGCTGATGGGAATGTAAACTGCAACAGCCACTACGGGAAAACAGTATGAAGGTTCTTAGAAATGAAAAAGATAGCAATTCCGCTCTCAAGTATATATCCAGAGAAAAACATGGTCTGAAAGGATACATGCACCCCAATGTTCACTGTAGCACTGTTTACAATAGCCAAGACATGGAAGCAGCCTAAATGCCCATCGACCGAGGAACAGAGAAAGACGTGGTACCTATATACAATGAAATATTACTCAACCATTGAAAAGCATGAAATAATGCCATTTGCAGCAACATGGATGGACCCAAAGATTGCCATACTGAATGAAGTAAGTCAGACAGAGAAAGAAAATATTGTATGATACTGCTTATTGTGGAATCTAAAAGGAAAGATGCAAATGAACTTACAAAGCAGAAACAGACTCAGAGGCTTTTGATTGCTGGGGTCGGTTGAGAGAGAGGTGTGGGGGAGGATAACTGAGGACTTTGGAACTGTCAAGTATATACGGCTATGTTTACAGTGGACAACCAACAAGGATCTACTTGAATAGCACGTGGAATTCTGTTCAATACTGTGTAACAACCTAACTGGGAGAAGAACTTGAAAAATAGATACATGTGTATGTATAAATGAGACACTTCATGGTACATCTGAAACTATTAGAACACTGTTAATCAATTATATTTTAACATAAAATGTTAAAAAATAAATAATAAATCTTGCATTTTTCTTGATTAGTATGAAGTCTATTAAGAAGACAATTGATTAGTGAGATCCAAGGATAAAGGTGTTAGGAACGAGGGCTCCTAGGACAAATGGTTGACTACAGGTATGGACAGACTATTTATAAGATGAGTCTGAAACATTTGATAGATAAGTAGAAAGGACTTTCAAGTCTTCTTGAGAATTTAACAGTCACTTTAAGGGGTTCTCACCAATAGAAGTTGGGAAAATTTGAATATTAGATAATAATTATAATGGACTAGAACTGACTGATCACCACTGGGGGATGTTAACCAGATTTCAACATAGTAAGTTGGCTAGCATCCATCAGTTCTAGTCCATTATAGTTATTATCTTTATCAATATTCAAATTTTCCCAACTTAAATGTTTGAGCCACCGTGGAAGCCCCCCAAATACATAGAATCAAGTCTTTTTCTTTCCTTTGCTGTATGAGCTATACCACCAGGTAACAGATCACCCAGCCTCATAGAAATAATCAGCTTATAAATAAAAAAGATGAATTAGAACATCACTATCTTACAATCCTTAATGAATTGCTGGATTGGTGCTTTGAGTATATCAGTGGCTAACCACAAAAAAAGTCAACCAGACAGGGTACACTTCCAGATGGAAGAACACACCGCCATCCATAAACCTGTATCCAATTAAGCTTCCAGATACAACCACAAAGGTAAAGGAAATAAAGAGGACTCTACCATGTTAATTATACCACAGGTATACAATTAGCAAACTACAGACTTGAAAACTACAGATCAAAGCCTTACTGTTTATAACAAATACATTGTGAAGGGCGAAAAGAGAAAAAAAAAAAAGATGGATTGGAAACTTTTTTTTTTTTTAATTTTGGCCTCTTTTTTTTTTTTTAATTGGTCTTTCATTAATTTTCATCCATCTTTATTCTTCGGTCTGTGTGGGCCTCCCATTGCAGTGGCCTCTCCTGTAGCAGAGCACCAGCTCCAGACGCATGCATTCCAGAGCGCTGGCCCATAATTGGACACACCGATACAGCCGCTCCGTGGCACGTGGGATCCTCCCAGGCCAGGGATCAAACCGGCACTCCTTGCACTGCAAGGCTCTTTACCCACTGGACCTCCAGAGAAGCCCCAGATTGGAAACTTTTAATTTTAAAAGATGTAAAAGATATATCAGCCAATTGCAATGTGCAGACCTTATGTGGAGAAGGATTCAAATAGTTAAAAATAATGGCACTTATGACTCAAATGAAACATAAACAATAACTGGATATTTAATAATATGAAAAACCTTTATTTTTAAAAGTATAAGAATTTTATCATGGTTATGACTTTTTAAAGTCCTTATCTTTTAGAGATAACAAGCCAAACTGTTTACACATAAAATGATATTTGGGGCTTGTTTCAAAATAACTGAGAAGGACAGAAATGGGGCAAGTGCCGATTAAACAGGACTGACCACTTCTAGAGCTGAGTTATGGAAACGGGGGTTTTTTATACTAGTCTGACTACTTCACAGTTCTCTGTAACAAAAGCTTTTTTTGAAAAAAGAAGTACAGGCAAATTAGCACTATCTGTGGAAATGTTAAATGCTTATATTTCTAATTTAGAAAGTTCATTTCTAGAAACATATCCCACAAATGTGTTCATGCATAAGTGCAAAGACATATATACAAAAATAATCATCAGAACTATCTCTGTAACAATAGAACATTAGATAAAACCCAGAGTTACTCTAATGTCACTACTAACCTGCATCTCTTAAGCTTCCATTTTAGAGACAATATATTATTTTTTATTTAATTTCTTTTCTGAATAATTTTTACTGTGATAAGAAAGTACAATTTCCCTCTCATTGTGGATCTGTACGACTGTCAGATTTGGAACACACATGAGCTTACTTTCACACTAGCACAATGATGTATTCTGCAGAATCTCTATTGAAAATAATGAATAGATTACCATCTCCGTGATACAAACATCTACATGCATAATTCTGCATATCATTTTAGCGGTCTACAAGATGCCCCAGAGCACCAGCTCCAGACGCATGCATTCCAGAGCGCTGGCCCATAATTGGACACACCGATACAGCCGCTCCGTGGCACGTGGGATCCTCCCAGGCCAGGGATCAAACCGGCACTCCTTGCACTGCAAGGCTCTTTACCCACTGGACCTCCAGAGAAGCCCCAGATTGGAAACTTTTAATTTTAAAAGATGTAAAAGATATATCAGCCAATTGCAATGTGCAGACCTTATGTGGAGAAGGATTCAAATAGTTAAAAATAATGGCACTTATGACTCAAATGAAACATAAACAATAACTGGATATTTAATAATATGAAAAACCTTTATTTTTAAAAGTATAAGAATTTTATCATGGTTATGACTTTTTAAAGTCCTTATCTTTTAGAGATAACAAGCCAAACTGTTTACACATAAAATGATATTTGGGGCTTGTTTCAAAATAACTGAGAAGGACAGAAATGGGGCAAGTGCCGATTAAACAGGACTGACCACTTCTAGAGCTGAGTTATGGAAACGGGGTTCTTTATACTAGTCTGACTACTTCACAGTTCTCTGTAACAAAAGCTTTTTTTGAAAAAAGAAGTACAGGCAAATTAGCACTATCTGTGGAAATGTTAAATGCTTATATTTCTAATTTAGAAAGTTCATTTCTAGAAACATATCCCACAAATGTGTTCATGCATAAGTGCAAAGACATATATACAAAAATAATCATCAGAACTATCTCTGTAACAATAGAACATTAGATAAAACCCAGAGTTACTCTAATGTCACTACTAACCTGCATCTCTTAAGCTTCCATTTTAGAGACAATATATTATTTTTTATTTAATTTCTTTTCTGAATAATTTTTACTGTGATAAGAAAGTACAATTTCCCTCTCATTGTGGATCTGTACGACTGTCAGATTTGGAACACACATGAGCTTACTTTCACACTAGCACAATGATGTATTCTGCAGAATCTCTATTGAAAATAATGAATAGATTACCATCTCCGTGATACAAACATCTACATGCATAATTCTGCATATCATTTTAGCGGTCTACAAGATGCCTCAGAACCTGAGGCCCAGCCAAGGTTAGGCAGTATTCATTTTAAAGCTAATGAAAGCCCTTTAAAAACTAAACCAAACTTTGTTATTCAGCTGAAACTAACAAAACACTGTAAACTGACTAAACTACAACATAAAACAAATTTTTAAAATAAAGTCAATGACAACACTTTTAGTGACTCAAAGCATATGTCTCTATTGCAGATAGGAGACACATCAGGAAAATGAGGTAAAAGTAATTCACAATGCTATGATTTGTCCATCTCAAGTTACAGAGAAGGAACACAACAGATGTTCAGTTTCATTGTTCTATCTAACATAAAATCTTTCCTAGAGACTGAACGAGTTCACTGTGGATAAAACTTAGCTGCAGTGAATTCAACAAAATACAAAACAAACAGACGTTTTTAATACGAGCCTAACGCAGAAGCTTTGCAGACCATTTGATAAAAGTGTGATAACAGTGAGTAACAGGCTAATTTCATTAAATTCATCACATTAGGTAAATGTTTAAATTTAACACCAAATGTGCAGTTTCTGTTAGGAAAAGTATAAAGTCTGTTCTTTAGGTTCTTTAGATTAGGGGAAAAAAACTATATATATATATATATATATATATGTATATATATATAGAATTCTATCACTATAGAGAAAAAAATCCACGTCTTTTTTATATTAGAGTTTCAGAAGAAAGAACTCTAGCTTCTTCTTTTTTAAAAAAAGATTTCTGTACCAGGATAGTGCTTTTCTAACTTATGCAAGAAGCTGTTACATAACACAGCAGCCCTTGCTCAGCAACTGCAGGAGCTGTCCTCCCGTGCTTCCCCACAGAAACCACAGGGGTTTCCCTCAGCGCCTGTTCCTGTCACTCCTCCCCTCTACTCACCACTGCAATTCCCGCAGCAAGTCGGGAGACGGCCCAGCAGCCTCTGGAGCGGCAGTGTGAGGGAGAGGAGAGGACCTGGTACGCTCAGCCCGTCACACCATGCGACCCCTACAGCCTCTTCTCCAGATTCTCTTAACATAGGAGAAGGAAGAAGTTCAGGGATGAAGGAAAACAGCCACTTCTCAGCTCTTACCTCCAATGGCTTCACTTAGCAAACCTGTTTCATCCCTGTCCTAAAATATTCCTCTCACTATCATAGCAAGGAGAGAGAAAACTGGCTTGGCTGGGGAGGCGGTGTAAGCAAGCACACCATGACCTGTCCTCTACTTAATACAGTCCATCCCTCCCAGATGATGTCTGAAACACGTTCCAGTTCTCAATGGACTTCTGGCGTGCTGGCTCTAGGGGAGCCATCTCAGACAAAAAGCAAGAAAGGGGCTCAAACTCAAAAGCCTTGAACCTAAGGAGATGGCATAAACGAGTAAGCAGATGACTACTGGGTGCAGCACAAGGGAATCAAGCAGAATGGAAAGCCCAGCCCAGCCTAAAGCACACCAGTTAACTTTTTTTTTAAGAGAAGCTAGAAATCTAAAAACTTTTGTTTGTAATTTCTTCATTTTTAGTCAACAATTTCAAAAATGTTTGCAAGAATTTTATAGCCAAAGAAAAGATGCCTCAGTTGGACAAGCTTGAATAAGGTCCCACAAATCCACCTGTAAACTTCAGTCTAGAATCCCTGGAGATTTAAGAGAGCCCCTCAGCTCCCCTCACTGCTATTCTGTGCCTCCTTGTCAGAGCCCCTCACTTGCAACCCCAGGCCAAGGCAGCTCCCACAGCAGGGGACTATGTTAAGATTTGCTTCTATATATGGATTTGTGCCGTGTCACTAGGAAAAGCCAAACACTTGGGATTTTTCACTAGAACAAGAATATATTAGACTTCTGGAATTAAGACTGAATTTATCTTTCTAAAGGCATGGAAGGTAGACAGAAGTATCACTCTCCAACTACGTCAAGGGCTTTGAAATGCCCTAAGTTTTATCATTTTAAAAGATGTAGGAAAACTTTCACATCAGATAAATTTTTAATATATATAACAATAATAAAGCAAAATCACTCCAAAGACCCAAACAAAACCAGAGAATACAAAGTTGGCAAGAGGGGGAGGAAACCTGGTACGCCAGCCCGTCACACCATGCGACCCCTACAGCCTCTTCTCCAGATTCTCTTAACATAGGAGAAGGAAGAAGTTCAGGGATGAAGGAAAACAGCCACTTCTCAGCTCTTACCTCCAATGGCTTCACTTAGCAAACCTGTTTCATCCCTGTCCTAAAATATTCCTCTCACTATCATAGCAAGGAGAGAGAAAACTGGCTTGGCTGGGGAGGCGGTGTAAGCAAGCACACCATGACCTGTCCTCTACTTAATACAGTCCATCCCTCCCAGATGATGTCTGAAACACGTTCCAGTTCTCAATGGACTTCTGGCGTGCTGGCTCTAGGGAGCCATCTCAGACAAAAAGCAAGAAAGGGGCTCAAACTCAAAAGCCTTGAACCTAAGGAGATGGCATAAACGAGTAAGCAGATGACTACTGGGTGCAGCACAAGGGAATCAAGCAGAATGGAAAGCCCAGCCCAGCCTAAAGCACACCAGTTAACTTTTTTTTTAAGAGAAGCTAGAAATCTAAAAACTTTTGTTTGTAATTTCTTCATTTTAGTCAACAATTTCAAAAATGTTTGCAAGAATTTTATAGCCAAAGAAAAGATGCCTCAGTTGGACAAGCTTGAATAAGGTCCCACAAATCCACCTGTAAACTTCAGTCTAGAATCCCTGGAGATTTAAGAGAGCCCCTCAGCTCCCCTCACTGCTATTCTGTGCCTCCTTGTCAGAGCCCCTCACTTGCAACCCCAGGCCAAGGCAGCTCCCACAGCAGGGGACTATGTTAAGATTTGCTTCTATATATGGATTTGTGCCGTGTCACTAGGAAAAGCCAAACACTTGGGATTTTTCACTAGAACAAGAATATATTAGACTTCTGGAATTAAGACTGAATTTATCTTTCTAAAGGCATGGAAGGTAGACAGAAGTATCACTCTCCAACTACGTCAAGGGCTTTGAAATGCCCTAAGTTTTATCATTTTAAAAGATGTAGGAAAACTTTCACATCAGATAAATTTTTAATATATATAACAATAATAAAGCAAAATCACTCCAAAGACCCAAACAAAACCAGAGAATACAAAGTTGGCAAGAGAGGGCCAAGAAATGGCAAAATTCACTTGTTAAAGTTAAGTGCTGGGCTTCCCTAGTGGTCCAGTGGGTAAGGACACCGCCTTGCAGTGCAAGGGGCTCCAGTCTGATCCCTGGCCTGGGAAGATCCCATGTGCCGCGGAGCAGCTGGACTGATGTGTCCAATTACCAGGCCGGAACTCTGGAGCGCATGCGCCCAGAGCCGGTGCTCTGCGACAACAGAGGCCACTGCTATGGGAGGCCCACACGGGCCAAAGAACAAAGATGGATGAAAATAGATAAATGAAAGACCAAGAGAAGTGGCCCTCGCCCCCTCCTTCCTCCCCAACCCGCCCCCGCAACCAAAAAATAAATAAACAAATAAATAAATAAATAAAGTTAAGTGCTAAAGTCTGCAGCCAACTTCCTTCTGAAACATATTTTGTGAGAAACTATTACAATCAGTGAATATAGCATACCAAGAGATATAAGCAAACAATAGTCTGGGGCTTCAAAGACCAAAATATTTTGAGGTGCTCCTTTTAATGAGTTTCCTACTCATTACAGCTGACCCCTAAGCTCCTCAAGTCAATAAACAGTTACTTCTTTGTTTATACGACTAAAAACATGGTTTATATAAGCAAAATCCATCAGATGGAACGGTAAAGCCTCACTAATGACTTCTGGAAAAACTACTCTTTAAAAATAATTTTGGGGCTTCCCCTGGTGGTCCAGTGGATAAGGACACCACCTTGCAGTGCAAGGGGCGCCGGTTCGCGCCCTGGCCTGGGAAGATCCCACATGCCGCGGAGCGGCTGGACTGATGTGTCCAATCACCGAGTCGGAGCTCTGGAGCGCATGCGCCCAGAGCCGGCGCTCTGCAACGACAGATGCCACCGTGATGGGAGGCCCACAGGAGCCAAAGAACAAAGATGGATGAAAACAGAGAAATGAAAGACCAATAGAAGTGGCCCGCCCACTCCCCTCCCTCCCCAACCCGACCCCCGACCAAAAATAAATAAATAAATAAATCTAAAAAAAATAATAATAATAATAATAATTTTGCTTATGTATCTTATTTTCACTCCCTGTCCCTCCAAAACCTGAAGGCTGAATCTTTGTTCATCAGCACAAAGAATTTACTCTTTATTTGGATGACAATCTTCTCTTTGTAAAAAAAGAACAGAGTTAAGTACAAGACAGTGTAAAGGGGCTTCCCCTGGTGGCCCAGTGGGTAAGGACACCTCCTTGCAGTGCAAGGGCACCGGTTCGATCCCTGGCCTGGGAAGACCCCACGTGCCGCGGAGCGGCTGGACCAATGTGTCCAATTACCGAGCGGGAGCTCTGGTGCGCATGCGCCCAGAGCTGGTGCTCTGCAACAACAGAGGCCACTGCGATGGGAGGCCCACAGGAGCCAAAGAACAAAGACGGATGAGAATAGAGAAATGAAAGACCAATAGAAGTGGCCCAGCCGCTCCCCTCCCTCCCCAACCCGACCCCCGCCCAAAAATAAATAAATAAATAAATAAACCTTAAAAAAAAAAAAAAAAGACAGTGTAAAGAAGCAGAATAGGTAACAATAACATCTGAACTGAATTCTCTTTCACAAACTTAAACTGGTATGAAATAAAAGACAAAATATGTTCGTTTTCTAGGTGTATATATAGCATCAAGTCTTTATGATTGATTATAAACGACCGATTGTAAAAACTGTCACGGGGAGGGTGAGAGGAGAAATAAATAGTTGATTTCTTATTTTATTTTATAAAAGTACAAGACCCCAGATAGCCAAAGCAATCCTGAGAAAGAATAATGGAGCTGGAGGGATCAGCCTCCCCAACTTCAGACTCTACTACAAAGCAACAGTCATCAAGACAGTATGGTACTGGCACAAAAACAGAAATAAAGACCAATGGAACAAGATAGAGAACCCAGAGATAAACTTACACACCTATGGGTACCTTATTTTTGACAAGGAGGTGAAAATATGAAATGGGACAAAGACAGCACTTCAACAAATGCTGCTGGGAAAATTGGACAGCTATATATTAAAAAAATGAAGTTGGAACATTCCCTGACACTACACACAAAGACAAACTCAAAATGGATTCAAGACCTAAATGTAAGACAGAAATCATAAAACTCTTAGAGGAGAATATAGGCAAAACACTCAAGGACATAAACCAAAGCAATATCTTATTTTCACTCCCTGTCCCTCCAAAACCTGAAGGCTGAATCTTTGTTCATCAGCACAAAGAATTTACTCTTTATTTGGATGACAATCTTCTCTTTGTAAAAAAAGAACAGAGTTAAGTACAAGACAGTGTAAAGGGGCTTCCCCTGGTGGCCCAGTGGGTAAGGACACCTCCTTGCAGTGCAAGGGCACCGGTTCGATCCCTGGCCTGGGAAGACCCCACGTGCCGCGGAGCGGCTGGACCAATGTGTCCAATTACCGAGCGGGAGCTCTGGTGCGCATGCGCCCAGAGCTGGTGCTCTGCAACAACAGAGGCCACTGCGATGGGAGGCCCACAGGAGCCAAAGAACAAAGACGGATGAGAATAGAGAAATGAAAGACCAATAGAAGTGGCCCAGCCGCTCCCCTCCCTCCCCAACCCGACCCCCGCCCAAAAATAAATAAATAAATAAATAAACCTTAAAAAAAAAAAAAAAAGACAGTGTAAAGAAGCAGAATAGGTAACAATAACATCTGAACTGAATTCTCTTTCACAAACTTAAACTGGTATGAAATAAAAGACAAAATATGTTCGTTTTCTAGGTGTATATATAGCATCAAGTCTTTATGATTGATTATAAACGACCGATTGTAAAAACTGTCACGGGGAGGGTGAGAGGAGAAATAAATAGTTGATTTCTTATTTTATTTTATAAAAGTACAAGACCCCAGATAGCCAAAGCAATCCTGAGAAAGAATAATGGAGCTGGAGGGATCAGCCTCCCCAACTTCAGACTCTACTACAAAGCAACAGTCATCAAGACAGTATGGTACTGGCACAAAAACAGAAATAAAGACCAATGGAACAAGATAGAGAACCCAGAGATAAACTTACACACCTATGGGTACCTTATTTTTGACAAGGAGGTGAAAATATGAAATGGGACAAAGACAGCACTTCAACAAATGCTGCTGGGAAAATTGGACAGCTATATATTAAAAAAATGAAGTTGGAACATTCCCTGACACTACACACAAAGACAAACTCAAAATGGATTCAAGACCTAAATGTAAGACAGAAATCATAAAACTCTTAGAGGAGAATATAGGCAAAACACTCAAGGACATAAACCAAAGCAATATCTTCCATTACCCGCTGACTAAAATAGCGGAACTAAAACCAAAAATTAACATGTGAGACCTAAGGAAACTTAAAAGCTTTTGTACAGCAAAAGAAACTACAAAAATGCTGAACAGACAACCCAGAGAATGGGAGAAAATCATAGCAAATGAAATAACAGACAAAGAATTAATCTCCAAAATCTACAAGCAACTCAGACAACTCAGCACAGGGAAAACCAACAACCCAATCAAAAAATGGGAAAAAGACCTAAAGAGACATCTCACCAAAGAGGACACACAAATGGCCAAAAAGCACATGAAACGATGCTCCACGTTGCTTATTATTAGAGAAATGCAAATCAAAACTACAATGAGATATCACCTCCCACCAGTCAGAATGGCCATCATCCACAAATCGACAGACAATAAATGCTGGAGAGGGTGAGAAGAAAAGGGAACACTCTTGCATTGCTGGTGGGAATGTAAATTGGCACAGCCACTATGGAAGATAGTATAGAGATTCCTTAAAACACTAAAAATAGAAGCACCATACGACCCAGCAATCCCACTCTTAGGCTTATACCCAGATGAAATCAAAACTGAAAGAAGCACCTCTACCCCAATGTTCACTGCAGCTCTCTATACAATAGCTAGAAGAACATGGAAGCAACCTAGATGTCCATCGACGAATGAATGGATAAAGAAGCTCTAGTACATATATACAATGGAATACTACTCAGCTGTTAAAAGAAATGCAGAAGAATCAGCCCTAATGAGGTGGCTGGATCTAGAACCTACCATAGAAAGTGAAGTAAGTCAAAAACAGAAAGACAAGTACAGTATACTAACACATATATATGGAATCTTTTAAGAGGGTAATGGTAACACATGCAGTGAAGCGACGGAAAAACAGACATACAGAACAGACATATGGACATGATGGGGTATGAACAGTGGGTGGGAAGCATAGAAGAAGTAACATGGAAAAATGCTGCTGGGAAAATTGGACAGCTATATATTAAAAAAATGAAGTTGGAACATTCCCTGACACTACACACAAAGACAAACTCAAAATGGATTCAAGACCTAAATGTAAGACAGAAATCATAAAACTCTTAGAGGAGAATATAGGCAAAACACTCAAGGACATAAACCAAAGCAATATCTTCCATTACCCGCTGACTAAAATAGCGGAACTAAAACCAAAAATTAACATGTGAGACCTAAGGAAACTTAAAAGCTTTTGTACAGCAAAAGAAACTACAAAAATGCTGAACAGACAACCCAGAGAATGGGAGAAAATCATAGCAAATGAAATAACAGACAAAGAATTAATCTCCAAAATCTACAAGCAACTCAGACAACTCAGCACAGGGAAAACCAACAACCCAATCAAAAAATGGGAAAAAGACCTAAAGAGACATCTCACCAAAGAGGACACACAAATGGCCAAAAAGCACATGAAACGATGCTCCACGTTGCTTATTATTAGAGAAATGCAAATCAAAACTACAATGAGATATCACCTCCCACCAGTCAGAATGGCCATCATCCACAAATCGACAGACAATAAATGCTGGAGAGGGTGAGAAGAAAAGGGAACACTCTTGCATTGCTGGTGGGAATGTAAATTGGCACAGCCACTATGGAAGATAGTATAGAGATTCCTTAAAACACTAAAAATAGAAGCACCATACGACCCAGCAATCCCACTCTTAGGCTTATACCCAGATGAAATCAAAACTGAAAGAAGCACCTCTACCCCAATGTTCACTGCAGCTCTCTATACAATAGCTAGAAGAACATGGAAGCAACCTAGATGTCCATCGACGAATGAATGGATAAAGAAGCTCTAGTACATATATACAATGGAATACTACTCAGCTGTTAAAAGAAATGCAGAAGAATCAGCCCTAATGAGGTGGCTGGATCTAGAACCTACCATAGAAAGTGAAGTAAGTCAAAAACAGAAAGACAAGTACAGTATACTAACACATATATATGGAATCTTTTAAGAGGGTAATGGTAACACATGCAGTGAAGCGACGGAAAAACAGACATACAGAACAGACATATGGACATGATGGGGTATGAACAGTGGGTGGGAAGCATAGAAGAAGTAACATGGAAACCTATACTATGATATGTGAAAAAGATAGCTATGGTCATTGCCCTGTGGGAATAGGAGATCCTGCAGGGGTGGGGTGCCATGGCATGGGGAGGTGGGGGGACTGGGAGGTGCAGGGATATGCATATGACTGATCTGGGAACATACATATCTGTGAACAACAAAACTCTGTAAAAATTTTTTACAAATAAAATTAAATTTAAAAAAGTACAGGTTGGGGGGCAAGTGGAGAGGACGGCCCAGACGCACATCATCCACGGCCCCTCCGGACTGGAGGGGCTCATAAGAGCCGAAGCCCAGAAATCCCAGGGTGGATAAGACACCGCATCCCCTCCGATTCCAGGAAGCACCCCTTGCTCCATCCTGCGCCCAAATACCTCAACTAGCCCCTCTCCCTGCTCTTGACACTCCAAACTCAAATGGGACAGACCTCTGCCGCCGCTGCTCCCCACCCTGCTGGAGAAGCTCAGAGGTTCTGTCCCCCCTTTTGTCTGAGGGACTCTGTCTGGTGACCAAAAAAGGATCTGATCACTCAGGACAAAGCTTCCTGAGGACGGCGGTATGGCTGTGCAGGGCTCTCCACGTTTCCTTATGACCTTCGACTTTGATGAGACGATCATGGATGAAAACAGCAACGACTCCATCGTGCATGCAGCGCCAGGCCAGCGGCTTCCCGGAGAGCCTGCAAGCCACCTACCATGAGGGCTTCTACAACAAGTACATGCAGCGTGTCTTCCAGTACTTGGGTAAGCAGGGCGTCAACCCCTGTCGCCCGGCATGAGCGAGCTGCTGCCGTTTGTGGCCAAGCAGCGTGCCCGCTTTGAGGTTATTCTCATCGCAGATGCCAACACCTTTGGCGTGGAGTGCGCGCTGCGCACCGCCGGTCACCAAGGCCTGTTCAGCCGCATCTTCAGCAACCCATCGAGGCCCGACGCGCTGGGGGCTGCTGGCACTGCGGCCCTTCCACACGCACAGCTGCACACGCTGCCCCACCAACATGTGCAAGCACAAGGTGCTCAGTGACTACCTGCGTGAGTGGGCCCACGATGGCGTGCACTTTGAGCGCCTTTTCTATGTGGGCGACGGCACCACGACGACGTGCACTTTGAGTGCCTTTTCTATGTGGGCGATGGCGCCAATGACTTCTGTCCCTTGGGGCTGCTGGCGGGGAGCGATGTGGCCTTCACCCGCCAAGGCTATCCCATGCACTGCCTTATCCAGGAAGCACAGAAGGCCAAGCCCAGCTCCTTCGGCGCCAGCGTGGTGCCCTGGGAAAATGCCACATAAGTGCGCCTCCATCTGCAACAGGTGCTGAAGACGTGCTGAGGACACGGCCTGAACGGGGGCGCCCGGTGGGAAGGGGGCTAGCGGCTGGGGATAGGAAAAGACAACCGTAGTTTTATTTTTCCCTTTCGCTTGGGCGTGTCCCTCCGGGTATTTCCGGAGTCCGGGGATGGTCCCTTTGGGGGCTGGAGGAGAGAGTTCGGAGTGCAGTTAACTCAGCTTGGCTGCCTCCCCAAGATCCACCACGTGCAAATTCTGGAGTCTGGCCCCACCGGGGTGGTGCGCAGACCTGAGCAAGTAGTCATGTTTCTGAAAACCTCGTCCTCCCAACTGGCAGGGCAGAGAAGGTATATCTCCCATGCTGTTGCCTTGGGCCACGTGATCCCCCGTCTTCTGTCAGGGGGACCCAGATTCTGAAATCCTTCCCACGCCCTCCACCCCCACCCCAGACTGCCCATGGAGAGAAAAGGCGCTATCCACCGACGCGGACAGGTCTAGGTCTTGCTTTACCATCTGCCTCCCACCCACCCTGTGAGCGTTCCTACAGGGAAGGAAAAAAAAAAATCCAGAGGGAACAGTCGCCTCCTGGTGGTGGAACGTAGTAGCACACTGCTCAGGGCTCCAGTCTGGCAAGCCAGGGACCTTCCAGAGCGCGACGATGTCTCCTCACCACCTAGCCTCTTCTATGCAGCAAGAAACCAGGGACTTAAACCAAAGTCGCCCTACAGACTGGACCCTCTGAACTGGCCTCTCTCGTTTGGAACAGGAAGCCATGATATTTTAAAGCAGAGCCAGGGAAACCCAAGCCCCTCCTCTTTTGGTGTTTCCAAGCTATAAAGGAGGTAAAGGGGAAAAAAAAGAAAGTACAAAAGTGTACATTGACTGTTTCTATGGAAGCTGACATTTTTCATATTGTAATATTCTTAGAAAAAACTGCAAGAAAAGAGTAAAAATGTTTTGTTATAGATTCCTTTAAATGGTACAATAGGGGATGAGCTTTTTCTCCTCTTTTCTACTTTTCTGAGATTTCAAAGTTTTATCTAATACTACCTTTTGAAATAGCAAAAAGTGTAATTTAAATGTCTTTAAGCCAAAGCAATTTTTTTTTTTTAATTTTGGCCACTTTTATTGGTCCTTCATTTATTTTCATCTATCTTTGTTCTTTGGCCTGTGGGCCTCCCATCGCAGTGGCCTCTCTCGTTGCAGAGCACTGGCTCTGGATGCATGCACTCCAGAGCACAGGCTAGTAATTGGACACACCAGCCCGGTGCTCTGTGGCATGTGGGATCCTCCCAGGCCATGGATCAAACCGGTGCCCCTTGCACTGCAAGGCACACTCTTTACCCACTGGACCACCAGGGAAGCCCAAGCCAAAGCAATTTTAAGGAGGAAATATGAAGTTGGAGGAATTAGGCTCTGTGACTTCAGACTATACTACAAAGTTACAGTAAACAAAACAGTATGGTACTGGCACAAAAATACAAATATAAACCTAAGAACCAGGATAGAAAGCCCAGAAATAAACCCATGTTCCTATGGTCAATAAATCTATGACGAAGGAGGCAAGAATATACAATGGAGAAAAGACAATCTCTTCAATAAGTGGTGCTGGGAAAACTGGACAGTACCCGTAAAAGCATGAAGTTAGACCATTCTCTAACACCAAATACAGAAATAAACTCAAAATGGATTAAAGACTAAATGTAAGACCAGACACTATAAAATTTGTAGAAGAAAATATAGGCAGAACACTCTATAACATAAATCAACATTCCTCTCCTAGAGTAATGGAAATAACAACAAAAATGGTTAAAATCTAAAAAATGAAAAGCGCACGATGTCTCCTCACCACCTAGCCTCTTCTATGCAGCAAGAAACCAGGGACTTAAGCCAAAGTCGCCCTACAGACTGGACCCTCTGAACTGGCCTCTCTCGTTTGGAACAGGAAGCCATGATATTTTAAAGCAGAGCCAGGGAAACCCAAGCCCCTCCTCTTTTGGTGTTTCCAAGCTATAAAGGAGGTAAAGGGGAAAAAAAAGAAAGTACAAAAGTGTACATTGACTGTTTCTATGGAAGCTGACATTTTTCATATTGTAATATTCTTAGAAAAAACTGCAAGAAAAGAGTAAAAATGTTTTGTTATAGATTCCTTTAAATGGTACAATAGGGGATGAGCTTTTTCTCCTCTTTTCTACTTTTCTGAGATTTCAAAGTTTTATCTAATACTACCTTTTGAAATAGCAAAAAGTGTAATTTAAATGTCTTTAAGCCAAAGCAATTTTTTTTTTTTAATTTTGGCCACTTTTATTGGTCCTTCATTTATTTTCATCTATCTTTGTTCTTTGGCCTGTGGGCCTCCCATCGCAGTGGCCTCTCTCGTTGCAGAGCACTGGCTCTGGATGCATGCACTCCAGAGCACAGGCTAGTAATTGGACACACCAGCCCGGTGCTCTGTGGCATGTGGGATCCTCCCAGGCCATGGATCAAACCGGTGCCCCTTGCACTGCAAGGCACACTCTTTACCCACTGGACCACCCGGGAAGCCCAAGCCAAAGCAATTTTAAGGAGGAAATATGAAGTTGGAGGAATTAGGCTCTGTGACTTCAGACTATACTACAAAGTTACAGTAAACAAAACAGTATGGTACTGGCACAAAAATACAAATATAAACCTAAGAACCAGGATAGAAAGCCCAGAAATAAACCCATGTTCCTATGGTCAATAAATCTATGACGAAGGAGGCAAGAATATACAATGGAGAAAAGACAATCTCTTCAATAAGTGGTGCTGGGAAAACTGGACAGTACCCGTAAAAGCATGAAGTTAGACCATTCTCTAACACCAAATACAGAAATAAACTCAAAATGGATTAAAGACTAAATGTAAGACCAGACACTATAAAATTTGTAGAAGAAAATATAGGCAGAACACTCTATAACATAAATCACAGCAGTGTCTTTTTGGATTCCTCTCCTAGAGTAATGGAAATAACAACAAAAATAAATAGGATTTAAAAGCTTTCGCATAGCAAATGAAAAGCAGCCTACAGAATGGGAGGAAATATTTGCAAACTATGCTACTGACAGGAATTAATTTCCCAAATATATAAACAGCTTATACAGCTCAATGTCAAAAAAAAGCAAACAATAAAAAAAGGGGGCATAAAATCAAAAGATACTTCTGCAAAGAAGGCATACAGATGGCCAATGGGTGCATGAAAAGATGCTCAACATCACTAATTATTAGAGAAATGAAAATCAAAACTACAATGAGGTATCTCCTCATTCCAGTCAGAATAGCCATCATTAGAGTGTGGAGAAAAAAGAACCCTCCCACAATACTGATGACAAAATGTAGATTAATACAACTACTACGGAAAATAGTATGGAGCTTCCTTAGACAACTAAAAACAGAGTTACCGTATGATCCAGCAATCTCATTCTTGGGCCTATATCCAGAGACAAACATAATTCAAAAAGACACATGCACCCCAATGTTCATTAGCACCATAATGTAATGGCCAAGACATGGAAACAACCAAAATATCCAGTGACAAAGGAATGGATAAAGGAATGGAAAAATGTATATATACATACACACAGACACATAGAATGGAGTATTACTCGGTCATAAAAAAGAACAAAGTAATGCAATCTGCAGCAGCATGGATAGCCCTAGACAGGTATATATGGATCCACACATGCACACAAACAAATGAACTTATTTACAAAACAGAAACACACCCACAGACTTGGAAAACAAACTGTGGTCACCAAAGGGAAAATGCAGGAAGGTATAAATCAGGAGTTTGAAATTAACATACACACACTATTCTATGTAAAATAGGTAACCAGCAAGGACCCTCTGTAGAGCACAATGAACAATATTCAATGATAATCTACAAGGGAAAAAAATCTGAAAAAGAATGTATATATATATATATATTCACATATGACTGAATCACTGTGCTGTACATCTGAAGCTAACAACATATTGTAAATCAACTATAATTCAATAAAAAATACGTAGTTTATATTTTTTAAAAAGTCTTTATATCAGATAATATATTCAATGTGTTGCATGAACAGTCCTCAGATCTATAGTTGACTTTATGAGTTTTTATAGATTCGTTCTTGAGGAAAAAAACAATGGTAATAATACATACCTGTTCCCTTTCGTGGGAGTTCCATGTTCCACTGGGGCTTCGTGGCTGGTGTGGACTCACAGGCTGCTGAGTGCTGGGGTATTAAAGCAGATCGGGAGCTAGCTGGCCGATATTTGGAGAGCCCTAAAATGTCAAAGAAGAGACAAAACAGGGATGTTATTTCTTTGTTTCCCGAAAGAAGAAGTCTGAAGGTTTTTTTGTAAGGTAACCTTAAAACCAGCTATCAGTTCAAGGGTAAAACTATCAATAAAAAGAACACTATTTTTAAAAAAACTACTGAGGATTCCATTTGGTTTAATCCTTTGCCATGACTCTCATAAACTTAAGTCTGAGAAAATACACACTCAGGAAAGACAGTAGACCTGATTGGACCACTGAACATATAAATTGTGGGGTCTATATTCTGGGGAAGAACCATGCCATGCTTTTCACTATTTATGTGGAACTCTGCATATAGTAAAGTATGCCTGCTCCCCTTAAAAGATTTACTTAACTAATAGATCAAAATAATTTAGGGATAATAGCATATATTTTAAACAGGAAATATTTTAATGTTAAAACATATACAGCACTGTAGTATCAGGAGATCCAGGTCTTAATTACAGACTATTCACAAATTAGATACACAATCAAGGTAAGAAGTTTATTTCTTTGTGTCTCATTTACATTTGTTACGTGGAAAAGTTCTAGGATTTGGATCGGGCACTGAGTAGACTATTATTTGGTAGTGTCATTTATAGCAAATCATTTAATATCTCTTTATTTAAATTTACTTATCTATAAAATGGACAGAGCAGATAAATAACTGTTAAGATCTCTTGTAATCATGGAGGTCAAAGAATTCTTGGCCTGTCAGTTTTCAAATATAATTAGGTTCATATTCTACCTGACATCAGCTCTCAAATTCTACTAGTTCACTCTAGATTACTAGATAGTAAAAAGTAATTTAGGGCTCACAAAGAAATTAAAAAGCCAAACAAAAAGCATACCAAGACAGGTAAGGGAGAGCTGCATGAATATGACATGTTTAAAAAACCCCATTCAAACATAAAGATCATAAAATATAACTCAACCAGCGTGAAGTATGAATAGGACTTTCCAGTAGAAAGAAAAAGAAAAAGTACCTCCCCCACAAAAAAAGGAAAACAGTCATATTCATAATTACAGATATGTATTATAAACTTGAATTACAATGATAATTGTTACTTATAATGATAATATAATTGATAATCATTTTAAATTGTACTAATAAAGTATCTTTTACATTATCCCATGGACAATAAAATAGTACTATGAGGTACACAAAATGATGAGAAATAAATATTGATGAATTACATCCTCTATATCAATATGGGTGAATTTCAGCAGCACAATATTGAGTGAAAAAAACCAAGTAATACTATGTATCATGTAAATTTTTATATAATTCAAACACTAAAGGCAATGTAAACATAGACCACATATCTATGTGGTACACTGTAAATAAAAGCAATAGAACATTTAAGAAAAAGAAAATTGAGATCCTATTTACTTACTAGCAATGAAAAGACAGGTGAACAGAATCAGGGAAGAAGCATGAAGAGAATGGCCACAGGATGCAGAATACTATATGCATGTTATAGTGGGTGACAGGTTCACCAATATGTATTTTATCACTACATTTCACAACTTACATGCAAGTTACATCAAAGCTTTATTTCTGAAAATTGAAAAATGCTGATGATATAGATTATGTATAATCTCTTTAAAAAGCGTTATGGCATTAATATTAAAAGTTACAAAAATCTTCTAAAGACAAACATCTTTACAATAAAGCTAAAATTAATCCTGTTACCAAAAATATATTTTGGGGAATTTGTTCTAAGTATAATTTCACACACAAAAAAAGGAAACAAAAGCTTCTGTATGAAGATATTCAGACAGAATTACCTGAACAGAATTAAAATCAGAAACAAATGGCTGTCCACGGGAAGGCTCAAAGAATCCATTAAAAACATATTCTACCTGACATCAGCTCTCAAATTCTACTAGTTCACTCTAGATTACTAGATAGTAAAAAGTAATTTAGGGCTCACAAAGAAATTAAAAAGCCAAACAAAAAGCATACCAAGACAGGTAAGGGAGAGCTGCATGAATATGACATGTTTAAAAAACCCCATTCAAACATAAAGATCATAAAATATAACTCAACCAGCGTGAAGTATGAATAGGACTTTCCAGTAGAAAGAAAAAGAAAAAGTACCTCCCCCACAAAAAAAGGAAAACAGTCATATTCATAATTACAGATATGTATTATAAACTTGAATTACAATGATAATTGTTACTTATAATGATAATATAATTGATAATCATTTTAAATTGTACTAATAAAGTATCTTTTACATTATCCCATGGACAATAAAATAGTACTATGAGGTACACAAAATGATGAGAAATAAATATTGATGAATTACATCCTCTATATCAATATGGGTGAATTTCAGCAGCACAATATTGAGTGAAAAAAACCAAGTAATACTATGTATCATGTAAATTTTTATATAATTCAAACACTAAAGGCAATGTAAACATAGACCACATATCTATGTGGTACACTGTAAATAAAAGCAATAGAACATTTAAGAAAAAGAAAATTGAGATCCTATTTACTTACTAGCAATGAAAAGACAGGTGAACAGAATCAGGGAAGAAGCATGAAGAGAATGGCCACAGGATGCAGAATACTATATGCATGTTATAGTGGGTGACAGGTTCACCAATATGTATTTTATCACTACATTTCACAACTTACATGCAAGTTACATCAAAGCTTTATTTCTGAAAATTGAAAAATGCTGATGATATAGATTATGTATAATCTCTTTAAAAAGCGTTATGGCATTAATATTAAAAGTTACAAAAATCTTCTAAAGACAAACATCTTTACAATAAAGCTAAAATTAATCCTGTTACCAAAAATATATGTTGGGGAATTTTTTCTAAGTATAATTTCACACACAAAAAAAGGAAACAAAAGCTTCTGTATGAAGATATTCAGACAGAATTACCTGAACAGAATTAAAATCAGAAACAAATGGCTGTCCACGGGGAAATAAAAAGGCAAATTAAAGTCTGTCAACTCAATACTACCTCAGGAAATATTTTCAATAGAGAAAATTATGACTTTTGAGAGATACATCCAAAAATCTATGATACAACATTAAACGGAATAAGCAGTCAAGAAGAAAAAGTAGTTGGACTCTATTAGCCATAGTCAAGAAGTTTTATATACAATTATGGTTATATTAGTTAAAAAGAAAAAAAAAAAACAGGCCCACTATTTTATTTTGAGGGTAAGTCCAAATGTCAACAAAACAAAGAAAAAAAGAAATTAAAGTCATCCGAAGGAATCTGATGAATGGATTTTTGAAAAAACAAATCTAGAAGTAAGGTAAATAAAAAAAAAAAAAAAAAAAAGCAGAAAATCAAAATAAATAGTTTTAAAAAACTTACTCCTTTGGTGATATGTGTTATAATCTTTTATAATTTAGTATTTTATACTGGCTACTTATAAACTTTATTCTCTTGAAAATAAAGCAACATACCTTAAAATCGTGATACTGCATGAACTCTCTCCATCACTCCAGCAAATGTAGTTTACAATCTTACCTGGAGTTGATGGCCTTTCAAGCATGTTTAAATGATGGGAAATGAACGCTTGGCTATCATGAACAGTATCCATATCAATCTCTTCCTCATCTTGAGAACTTGAAAACTACAACACAAAAAACAAAGGAGGAAAAAGCCATTATATCACTGTATGCTTGGATTTTTCCTCTCAAGAAAAGGTAGTAGAAAGACCACAGGATATATCCCCAAAAATACCTAATATTGCATGTTATAGTGGGTGACAGGTTCACCTTGATTTTATCACTACATTTCACAACTTACATGCAAGTTACATCAAAGCTTTATTTCTGAAAATTGAAAAATGCTGATGATATAGATTATGTATAATCTCTTTAAAAAGCGTTATGGCATTAATATTAAAAGTTACAAAAATCTTCTAAAGACAAACATCTTTACAATAAAGCTAAAATTAATCCTGTTACCAAAAATATATTTTGGGGAATTTGTTCTAAGTATAATTTCACACACAAAAAAAGGAAACAAAAGCTTCTGTATGAAGATATTCAGACAGAATTACCTGAACAGAATTAAAATCAGAAACAAATGGCTGTCCACGGGGAAATAAAAAGGCAAATTAAAGTCTGTCAACTCAATACTACCTCAGGAAATATTTTCAATAGAGAAAATTATGACTTTTGAGAGATACATCCAAAAATCTATGATACAACATTAAACGGAATAAGCAGTCAAGAAGAAAAAGTAGTTGGACTCTATTAGCCATAGTCAAGAAGTTTTATATACAATTATGGTTATATTAGTTAAAAAGAAAAAAAAAAAACAGGCCCACTATTTTATTTTGAGGGTAAGTCCAAATGTCAACAAAACAAAGAAAAAAAGAAATTAAAGTCATCCGAAGGAATCTGATGAATGGATTTTTGAAAAAACAAATCTAGAAGTAAGGTAAATAAAAAAAAAAAAAAAAAAAAAAGCAGAAAATCAAAATAAATAGTTTTAAAAAACTTACTCCTTTGGTGATATGTGTTATAATCTTTTATAATTTAGTATTTTATACTGGCTACTTATAAACTTTATTCTCTTGAAAATAAAGCAACATACCTTAAAATCGTGATACTGCATGAACTCTCTCCATCACTCCAGCAAATGTAGTTTACAATCTTACCTGGAGTTGATGGCCTTTCAAGCATGTTTAAATGATGGGAAATGAACGCTTGGCTATCATGAACAGTATCCATATCAATCTCTTCCTCATCTTGAGAACTTGAAAACTACAACACAAAAAACAAAGGAGGAAAAAGCCATTATATCACTGTATGCTTGGATTTTTCCTCTCAAGAAAAGGTAGTAGAAAGACCACAGGATATATCCCCCAAAAAATCTTAAAAGGAAAAGTAGTCATTTTCTTAAAAAGTATTAAAGAGAAAGAAAATATTATGTGGCCCAGCCTCCAAATGAAGCTGGCTGGAAATTACTGGAAATATAACAGCAACTAAAATCTGTTCCTCTGTTGTGACAAGAAGCAGTGAGCTGTGGTAGATTGTGCACACATAGTTCCTCCCCCAAACAGAGAAGAAGTATGTGATAATGGACATTCAACCATTGGTTGGAATGACTTAGATGGACATTTGAGTTCTTGTATGATTTAGTCTGTCCCATCTGTTTCTGCTAAGGAAAAACCATTGCAAGAATTCAAAAAGATTTACAAGAAGGTGAATATCCTACACTGTTAATACAGGTTTAACCTGTATTTCTTACTCTGATTTTGAGTTTGACTTTACTGCTATCCTCATTCTTCTCCAGTATTTGACCAGGTTCTAGTGGGGACCCCAGTGGTGTATCAGCCTTCCTCTTCACTCCCTGCTGATGAGCTGATACATTACATGATGCTTCCTTGGCAAGGTGATCATCTTCCTGTGGCAATATTCAAGATCAAAATTAGATTCCTGGAGACAAGTAGCTCATGTCATAGCTGAAAACTAAGACCTACAGCAACCATGCAGATCAGAGCATGCCCAGTGCCTAAAAGTTATCAGCAATGGGCTTAAAATTAACCTCACCTTTTCCTATCTGCTGGTCTTTCTGAGGGAGAAGGGAGGTATTAAAGTAAACTTTTAAACATTTCCACAAAGCATGTATCTTCGGTGGCTTTTTCTCCTCTTATCCTGAAGACTCCAAGTATAAAAGCATGTAAGTCGTGATACTGCATGAACTCTCCATCACTCCAGCAAATGTAGTTTACAATCTTACCTGGAGTTGATGGCCTTTCAAGCATGTTTAAATGATGGGAAATGAACGCTTGGCTATCATGAACAGTATCCATATCAATCTCTTCCTCATCTTGAGAACTTGAAAACTACAACACAAAAAACAAAGGAGGAAAAAGCCATTATATCACTGTATGCTTGGATTTTTCCTCTCAAGAAAAGGTAGTAGAAAGACCACAGGATATATCCCCCAAAAAATCTTAAAAGGAAAAGTAGTCATTTTCTTAAAAAGTATTAAAGAGAAAGAAAATATTATGTGGCCCAGCCTCCAAATGAAGCTGGCTGGAAATTACTGGAAATATAACAGCAACTAAAATCTGTTCCTCTGTTGTGACAAGAAGCAGTGAGCTGTGGTAGATTGTGCACACATAGTTCCTCCCCCAAACAGAGAAGAAGTATGTGATAATGGACATTCAACCATTGGTTGGAATGACTTAGATGGACATTTGAGTTCTTGTATGATTTAGTCTGTCCCATCTGTTTCTGCTAAGGAAAAACCATTGCAAGAATTCAAAAAGATTTACAAGAAGGTGAATATCCTACACTGTTAATACAGGTTTAACCTGTATTTCTTACTCTGATTTTGAGTTTGACTTTACTGCTATCCTCATTCTTCTCCAGTATTTGACCAGGTTCTAGTGGGGACCCCAGTGGTGTATCAGCCTTCCTCTTCACTCCCTGCTGATGAGCTGATACATTACATGATGCTTCCTTGGCAAGGTGATCATCTTCCTGTGGCAATATTCAAGATCAAAATTAGATTCCTGGAGACAAGTAGCTCATGTCATAGCTGAAAACTAAGACCTACAGCAACCATGCAGATCAGAGCATGCCCAGTGCCTAAAAGTTATCAGCAATGGGCTTAAAATTAACCTCACCTTTTCCTATCTGCTGGTCTTTCTGAGGGGAGAAGGGAGGTATTAAAGTAAACTTTTAAACATTTCCACAAAGCATGTATCTTTCGGTGGCTTTTTCTCCTCTTATCCTGAAGACTCCAAGTATAAAAGTGGATAAATTAACATACATGGACAAGAATTATAAACATATTCGTTTCCACTGGTTTATAAGTAGTCAGATATAAAAGAGCTCTTTAATGAGATTCCTTTTTTTGTCTATGAAAAGATCTGTCTTCTTTATAATTCAAATTTAGGATACATTTTAAATTTATAACAAGTAAGTACAATTATGTATCAGAAAATCTAGGTGATTTTAAATGGCTATTACTAACTAGCATAAGAAGAAATTTAAGTTTTAAAGTTATCAAGACACCAGGAGGGAATTGCCAGGCAAGTAATCTGGTCTAAATATTGGTGAAAAATGAAGCTTGATGTAATAGGGATATTTTGTCATCAATGAAAAAGACATTTCTGGAAAATTTTTCTTTAAATTACAGTAAAACAAAATTGATACGGATTCTGAGGGTCCTTCTACAAAAAGACCAAACTTTTTGTTTTCTACAAAAAGTTCGGTAATTTCATAATGCGTATTTGGAAACAGAAGCTTTTCTACAGGCACACACATCCACATGGACATAAACTAAAAAATATAATGCATAATCTCCTCCTCAAATGAGCAGAAATCATTCATTATTAGTTATGTATTCACTGATGATTCAATACGCAGTTGCCAGGCACTTTTCAATTGTTTAGAATGGTGCTATTATGCAAAATAGCAAAAAAAAAGGGTCAAGGTCCTGCATTCAAACAGCTTGCTATTTACAATATATGAACAAGTTATAGGTTAGTACATAATTGGTTAAATGTTCATTTCAGTTTTCTACTACTGAAAGTGGAAATTTTATATTCAAACACAGAAAAACTACTGCCACCCCAAAAGGAGCAGGGGGACCGGCATCACCTCACTGGCGAGGTGCAGCTAGGTGGCTGCCGGTGCACTCTACAGACTGTGGAGGCCTAAGATGATGCCAGCCAACAGGCAAGAAGCTGTTAGTGGCTTTAAAATTCACCAGTTCTAAAGAAACAATTTTCTTCAGAGCCCCAAACAGTAAAACTCTTGATATGCTTTTCCGTAACACAGGGGATGCTTACAGGGTTCTGAAATCCAACCAGCTGAGCGTGACTACTTGGATTAACCGCAGCTTCCTGGTTGCCTGCTATGGCCTCTGGAATGATGGTTGGATTCAAGACAGCTTTTTTTTCCTTCAGATTAAGGACCAAGCCAAGCTCTGGCAAGGGTAAGCAGGAAGGTCTACTGAGGCCAAAAAGTGTGAAGTACAGGTCCACGGAGCCACACCGTAACCGCCAGTCATGTGAAGTACCTACGAAGTAAATAACAGTAATAATAAACATCAATATGCACATTTATCCATACAGTTTTAGATGTCTAGAACCTGTACAAAGGGAAGGGACGAGAGGATTACTGTCTAAAAGGAGTCACCTACTGACCTAGGCCCCAATGGCAAACCCTCTACACAGAAACTTATATT
Organism: Tragulus kanchil; assembly: GCA_022376925.1. Lineage (NCBI taxonomy): Eukaryota > Metazoa > Chordata > Mammalia > Artiodactyla > Tragulidae > Tragulus > Tragulus kanchil. The sequence continues at coordinate 81,218,687 of JAIOJX010000002.1, forward strand.
ACCATATGTAAAATAGAGACTCAATGGGAATTTGCTGTAGACTCAGAATTCAAACCTGGGCTCTATAATAACCTGAGGGATGGGACGAGGAGGAAGGCTTCAGAGGGAAGGGATGTGTGTACACCTAGGGCTTACTCATGCTGACATTTGGCAGAAGCCAACACAATACTGTACAGCAATTATCCTTCAATTTAAAAAATGATTAATTTAAAATAAAAGAAAAAAAAATAGCCTGTTAGGAAGATGGCAAACCAAGAACCTTTTTGAACCCTACCAATGGAAACAAATTCTCCTAACCCTCAACTGTGTTACTTTTAGGTTTTAAATATGGCAAGAAACCCTTGAACTATTTGAAATAATAACAATTCTAGACTTGGATTTATTGTAGGGGAGGAAAATATTTTGCTAAACAACTTCATGTTTGTCTCATTCTATTAGGCATTTTTTAAAAAAAGACAAAACAAGCAAACCCCAGAGATGGCAACAAACTGTAAAGCATGTAGTGACCAGAAGAAAACTACACTTGGAGAAATTCAATTAAAAGCAGTTGAGAGACTTCTTAATTTCTCTGGCAAGTATCAGTGTTTTCATCTCCAAAATAAAAGTTTTGGTTTCAGATGATACCTTACTCTACAGACAATGACAGTCCAGAGCACTCGATACCTTCCCCTACATGCGACGGTGACAGTACAGAGCACTCTGACATCAGAACTCTTTCCTACCTCCCTTTCTCTCCCTCAGTGAGACACTCCACCAAATAGAATTATCAAGATGAAATTATCCCCTAGGGTTAGATAATGCCTCTGGCTTCTAGCTAGAATTTAAAATGACCTAGAGAATTTAAAACAGGTGAGAAGAAAAAAACATTCTCCTGGGTAAGAAAAATAAACCATATAAATATTAATTTTGGCCAAGACCTGTGGTATCAAAAGAGTAACATAACATTTTCAAAAGGAGAAACAAAAAGGAAAGAAGTTGCAATAGCAAGTTTAGGACAGCATGCATATTAAGCTTTATTGGTTTTCAACAACAAATATTAGGATACGTAAATAAGTTGTAATCAACTAATGACTTTCATGAGATCTACTCTAACAGACCCTGGGTCAGGAAGATCATCTGGAAAAGGAAATGGCAACTCACTCCAACGGTAACTTTCCCAGCATTCTTTCCTGGGAGATCCCAAGAACAGAAGAGCCTGGTGGGTTACAGTCCATGGGGTCACAAAAGAATTGAACACAACTTTAGCAACTGAACAAACAACTGTAACAGATAAGCAACTATTACATTAACTACGTGAAAAGGAAATCCATATAAGTTTATCATTTTAATTGACAGAGGAATTATAACTTTACAGATTGCATACTATATATACTACTCTGTGCTAGGTACTGTTGCATGCCATGGAACAACTATCAATCCTATTGGAGACACCTTCAATTTTGTTACTATGTGATAAGGTAACAGACAAAAAACACTGCAAGAAGCAAGACAAAGAGGCATGGTCTCTGAGAAGAATAACTAGAAATGGGAACAGTACAGAGTGCAGGTTAAGGTTTTACACTGGAAATGCATATCCTTCTCTGGAATATATGTATCTGGACACTTTAGTGGACTGACATTCCCCAGTGTTTGGTAGGTACTCATTATTCTCTTCCTCAAAGCATTTTACATATGGAAAGGTTCCAGAGGACAGCTCTCAGATTCCTGGGACTTTTATTACAAACACTGGAGGGACTCAGCCTTCTGAGGAATGGAAGGGAGTACTGCCGAAACAGCTAGCTCTCCCTGAATCTATCATATGTAAAGCAAGAAAGGAAGTCAATCTCAGGCACTTGATCAAAGAAACTAGAATGGTTTAGGGGGCATTTACAGTGGAATAAAACTAAATCTTGAAGATTAACATTACCCAGTTATGTCCACTGCAAATAATGATTCTGGAATCTTTGTATACTGTGCGTGCATGTTAAGTTGCTTCAGTTGTGCCCAGCTCTTTGTGATCCCATGGGCTGTAGCCTGCCAGGCTCCCCCATCCATGAGATTCTCCAAGCAAGAACACTGGAGTGGGTAGCCATTCCCTCCTCCAGGGGGCCTTCCAGACCCAGGATTTGAACCTGTGTCTCCTGTATCTCTTGCACTGGCAGGTGGGTTCTTTAGCACTAGTAACCACTTGGGATGACATTAAAACCAGCCAGGCAGCTGTATATGAATTCCTGCAAGTTATCTTTAAAATATTACTTTAATTTTAATAAGCAAGTTGAAATGTATAGTTTGATGGCTAGTGTTGTTTTGTTTTCTTGCCTGAAGAATTCCATGGACAGAGGATTCTGGCAGCCTACAGTCCATGGGGGTCGTGAAGAGCTGGATACAATGAAGAGTTGGATACAACTGATGACAAGCATGCATGAACACACACACACACACACACACACGTGCGCGCACGGCCACATGGTGAATGAGGGCGGCTAAAATCTCTGAATCCCTAGGATATGGTTTCTATTACTCTGTATTTCTATGTGGGCTTTTTGGTTTGGGATTTGTAAGGTTTTGATAGACCTTCAATCTGGATAGAGGAATGAGCACTCTTCTCTGTTTCTAAGTTAAGATCTTGACTGTTTATCCAATCTTTCAAAAACTTGATGTATAAGTACTACAATTTAAGGCTGATAAGATGGAGCTAAACAATAAGCAGTGCTTCTGTTAAAATCATAAAACAGGAAAAAATGAGAACATGATACTGTGGAATAAAATCTTAAAATGGTTGTCATTTTATAATGGAAGAGACTGAACCCACATTTCTTGCATTGGCAGGCAGGTTCTTTACCACTAGCACCACCTGGGAAGCCCCAGGTTATAGCCCTAAGAATGCTATAACCTGTGGGTAAACCCCGGAGCTCTTATAGGGCATCTCTCTAATTGAACTGGTTGGTTTGGAACCGTGAAATTGTACAACTGAGTTCTCCTTACCATTTCTTAAAACAGTATATGAAAATACTTAAAACAGTGTATTAAGAAGGACAGTATAACAATGTGAAAAATTCTCATGATAAAATGTAACTTTAAAACTCACTACAACTATAGTAATATATACACATATATAGCTTTTCCCCCTTAAAGGCCAAGTATATTTACATCTTAACTGTGATCACGAAATAGAACTATATGTTTTGCTTTTTGCTATTTTGTCCAGATTAAACTCTGCAACATACTACTTATTACTGAAAAAAAAAAAAAATCTTGAAAGGAATTTCTTAAATCAGATTCATTTATGCTTCCCAGAGGCCCAGGCTTGGAACAAAAATGAGCAATCTTCAAATCGATCTTCCCTGTCTAATGTCCAATGTTCTCCAAAAAGCATTAAAACCAAAAAAACTTCCCAATTATTTCTGCCACTCCGGTTGTTCATACTGTTCCCATTTATTTATAAATCTGAAGAACCAGAGTAGGAAACTGTTTATGCCTATGGCTTCCCTGATCTGTTCTGTTTAGATTATTAGCACAGAGAATTCCAAACCGAGGCAGGAACTGTACCTTATTCTGAACACGATCAAAAATAAATACTAAACATCAATCAGAGCTTGGATTTGTATAACCACAATCTTCCAATGGGATCCGAATGTTTTGTAGAGATTGTCCCTTTCATCCTAAACACACCTTTATTTTGCCCATGAACTTCCCCGGAAGGTTATAGGAGAGTTCTCTGTACTACACTGCGCTTTCCTCAGAGCTGTAACCCATCACAATCATGGAATCATGAATGACTGTGAATACCTTCAACACAGTACAGTTCATGCCACGTCATAACTGCTGAATGATCCTTTACAAGTTCATGAACTTGTGTGCTCATTTCTTGGATCTAAATGGCAGTAATCATAACATCCTTTTAGGTAATCACAAGTGGTAAACTACAGAACATGATGTAAATAGCAACAGTCACTCTTCTAGGTACTAGGGAAAACCTGAGAATAATCACTCTGCAATATATGGATTATGTGTTGTTTTCCCAAGATGTTGAGGACAAGGGCCATTCTATTTTCAATTTTACTAATTTCAATGAATATCTACTATGTTGCCTTTACTTGGGGGCATTGTACTGAGATTATGAAACTGAAGGACACAAGTCATACATACTGCAATATTCCTAAATTAAATAACTTTTGAAAAAGAATCAGAACTTGGTATTTAGCTGGGATTCAGTGAAGTAGTCACTAATGAGATAGGCTGTACTCTCGAGAGAAGGTAAAGTTACGTATTTATCAGAATGAATACCCGCTCCCGTCACTTTCTAAACTCTGCAACATACTACTTATTACTGAAAAAAAAAAAAAATCTTGAAAGGAATTTCTTAAATCAGATTCATTTATGCTTCCCAGAGGCCCAGGCTTGGAACAAAAATGAGCAATCTTCAAATCGATCTTCCCTGTCTAATGTCCAATGTTCTCCAAAAAGCATTAAAACCAAAAAAACTTCCCAATTATTTCTGCCACTCCGGTTGTTCATACTGTTCCCATTTATTTATAAATCTGAAGAACCAGAGTAGGAAACTGTTTATGCCTATGGCTTCCCTGATCTGTTCTGTTTAGATTATTAGCACAGAGAATTCCAAACCGAGGCAGGAACTGTACCTTATTCTGAACACGATCAAAAATAAATACTAAACATCAATCAGAGCTTGGATTTGTATAACCACAATCTTCCAATGGGATCCGAATGTTTTGTAGAGATTGTCCCTTTCATCCTAAACACACCTTTATTTTGCCCATGAACTTCCCCGGAAGGTTATAGGAGAGTTCTCTGTACTACACTGCGCTTTCCTCAGAGCTGTAACCCATCACAATCATGGAATCATGAATGACTGTGAATACCTTCAACACAGTACAGTTCATGCCACGTCATAACTGCTGAATGATCCTTTACAAGTTCATGAACTTGTGTGCTCATTTCTTGGATCTAAATGGCAGTAATCATAACATCCTTTTAGGTAATCACAAGTGGTAAACTACAGAACATGATGTAAATAGCAACAGTCACTCTTCTAGGTACTAGGGAAAACCTGAGAATAATCACTCTGCAATATATGGATTATGTGTTGTTTTCCCAAGATGTTGAGGACAAGGGCCATTCTATTTTCAATTTTACTAATTTCAATGAATATCTACTATGTTGCCTTTACTTGGGGGCATTGTACTGAGATTATGAAACTGAAGGACACAAGTCATACATACTGCAATATTCCTAAATTAAATAACTTTTGAAAAAGAATCAGAACTTGGTATTTAGCTGGGATTCAGTGAAGTAGTCACTAATGAGATAGGCTGTACTCTCGAGAGAAGGTAAAGTTACGTATTTATCAGAATGAATACCCGCCGCTCCCTCACTACCTATTTCTAACAACTTATCTCAAAGTCAAACACTTTCCAGTCTAGCTTTGCATTGAGCTTTCAGTCAAAAAACCAGGATTACAACTTCAACGTATCAGAGACATAAGGCAAATTTCCCTTATATATACTACAGTTACAAGCCAATAGGAAAAAGACCAGTAATTCAATTAAACAAAAATGTCAAAAAATATAAACAACTTACAAAACAGGAACTACATATAGCTCATATATACAAGAAGGAGTCAATATAGTATCATTACCATGTTAGCATAACAACCTTTCTTTGAGCATGCAATATGAACTAGTGGCTGTGTCTTACAAATAATAACTTATTTAATTTTCAGTTTGCAGAAGGAGGTAGCATCATCACCTCTATTTTATGTATTTATTTATTTATAAATAAAGGCTTTATTTATTTATTTTTGGCCATGTGGCATGTGAATCTTCCTCAAACAGGGATCGAAACCATGCTCCCTGCATTGGAAGCAGAGAGTCTTAACCACTGGACGACCAGGGAAGTCTATCATCGCCTCTATCTTAAAAATGAACAATCATAGGCTTAGACAAGTCACGCTGAGAACAAGTCATTCAGCTGAGGCTTGATCTTCCACAAACTGGTTTCAGAGCTCATGTCTAGGGGTACTGACTGCCTCCTGACTTCACTCAAATAATGTAAAACTGTGACGAGATACCATGATCTTCAAGGAACTGAATGAGAACAGTGTGCACTGCTCTGAAAAGGACACGTAAGAAATTGGTTACCTCTGCGAAAGGCTACTTAGGAAGACTAGGGAAAAGAGTAAGACTTCTTTTTCAGTCCTCTGTAACCTTCTGAAATAAAAATAACAACAACACGGGCTTCCCCTGGTGGTCCAGTGGGTAAGGACACTGCCTTGCAGTGCAAGGGGCGCCGGTTCGAGCCCTGGCCTGGGAAGATCCCATGTGCCGTGGAGCGGCTGGACTGATGTGTCCAATCACCGAGCCAGAGCTCTGGAGCGCATGCGCCCAGAGCTTGTGCTCTGCGACAACAGATGCCACCACAATGGGAGGCCCGCAGGAGCCAAAGAACAAAGACGGGTGAAAACAGAGAAATGAAAGACCAATAGAAGTGGCCCGCCCGCTCCCCTCCGTCCCCAACCCGACCCCCGCCCCCCAAAAATAAACAAATAAATAAATCTTAAAAAAACAACAACAACAACACTTTGCAAGTTCATGTTTACAGCCCTTTAAACCTTGGGACACTTTCACTAACTTAGTGTTTTTGTTTCCTCAACAACCCTGTGCAGCAAAGTGAGTGGCTATGCCCCTAGCAAATGTTATCACAGCCACCACTGTGAAGTTAAATAAGGTAAGCAGTCTCCATTAAAAAAATTAAACCACAGTTCATTAAGTACTGAAAATCTGTTATAAAATGAAAATACTCCAATAATTAAAAACCACTGCTGTCTTACCAGAATTCATAAGTTTCCAAAGTTGATCTACCAAAGCTTCGTTGCACAAGGGAGACTCCATGTTCTTAGTAAAGGGTGGGTTCTTAGTCAACATGTTTAGAATCTTATGTCTGAAAGATAAAGAAAAAATTAAATTTCTGCTAACCATTAAATAAAAACATTTGAGAATTATGTGAAGTTCCTCCTTCCTATTTTACCAACTCTTTTTCTCAGACTAAGAACTTTCCTGAACATATAAACATAATTAACAGCTTAAAATTTTTTTCTACATACAGCTGTCACTACAGAGATAAAATCACTTTTCTTTAACCTATGAATTAAGCATATATATATATGGTTAGAGGGGGGTAAAATACTTATCTAACCATTGTTCAACACATATTTAATTAACCATACCTAAAGCAACATGCTATATGTTAGACATATAGTGGCAAAAGAAGACACAGTCTCTGTCTTTTTAAAATACATACTCCCATAGGGGAGATAGCGGTAATTAAAAAATCAAAGTACAAAATTAATACTTATACATGGGAAGTATGTATGTACTTGAGTAAAGAAAAAATTGTAGGATTTCATGGAAAAACGCTAGTGCAGGGAGTCAAGAAAGTATCCTGTATATGTTCAAATTTAGCACCACAATGGTGAGGCTCTGAGCGCATGCGCCCAGAGCTTGTGCTCGACAACAGATGCCACCACAATGGGAGGCCGAGGAGCCAAAGAACAAAGACGGGTGAAAACAGAGAAATGAAAGACCAATAGAAGTGGCCCGCCTGCTCCCCTCCCTCCCCACCCCACCCCCACCAAAATAAATAAATAAATAAATCTTAAAAAAACAACAACAACAACACTTTGCAAGTTCATGTTTACAGCCCTTTAAACCTTGGGACACTTTCACTAACTTAGTGTTTTTGTTTCCTCAACAACCCTGTGCAGCAAAGTGAGTGGCTATGCCCCTAGCAAATGTTATCACAGCCACCACTGTGAAGTTAAATAAGGTAAGCAGTCTCCATTAAAAAAATTAAACCACAGTTCATTAAGTACTGAAAATCTGTTATAAAATGAAAATACTCCAATAATTAAAAACCACTGCTGTCTTACCAGAATTCATAAGTTTCCAAAGTTGATCTACCAAAGCTTCGTTGCACAAGGGAGACTCCATGTTCTTAGTAAAGGGTGGGTTCTTAGTCAACATGTTTAGAATCTTATGTCTGAAAGATAAAGAAAAAATTAAATTTCTGCTAACCATTAAATAAAAACATTTGAGAATTATGTGAAGTTCCTCCTTCCTATTTTACCAACTCTTTTTCTCAGACTAAGAACTTTCCTGAACATATAAACATAATTAACAGCTTAAAATTTTTTTCTACATACAGCTGTCACTACAGAGATAAAATCACTTTTCTTTAACCTATGAATTAAGCATATATATATATGGTTAGAGGGGGGTAAAATACTTATCTAACCATTGTTCAACACATATTTAATTAACCATACCTAAAGCAACATGCTATATGTTAGACATATAGTGGCAAAAGAAGACACAGTCTCTGTCTTTTTAAAATACATACTCCCATAGGGGAGATAGCGGTAATTAAAAAATCAAAGTACAAAATTAATACTTATACATGGGAAGTATGTATGTACTTGAGTAAAGAAAAAATTGTAGGATTTCATGGAAAAACGCTAGTGCAGGGAGTCAAGAAAGTATCCTTGTAGAAATGATGTTCAAATTTAGCCTGAAAGCATAAAGGAGTAATGACAAGTAGCTGATTTCTTTTCCTCCATATTTTAAGGTTTCAGTCCCCAAATTCTTCAGAGCTTTATCTAATTCTAGAAAAATACTTAATCCTGATATATATAATAACAAAGGCAGAAAATTTTCTGTTGTTAAACGAGAGAAATTTTTAAAATCAGTATTTTTTAAAAGACGTAATTCTTATTAAAGGGCATTTACTGTTAGGAGTTTAAAATAAACCAAAAGCCATAAAAATAAAATGCAATATTTAGGGAATGAGAGAGGAATGTCACTGATGTTAACAGAGACAGAAATAGAAATGTTTACCTAGCTTAAGATTAAGAATCCTATCTGATTAACAGCAGGTCGTAGCAGTTCTATATGATGGTTACTCTCTGAGTCTAAGTAACAGAACAGACTGGAGGCTCCCAGAGGCGGGAGCTGGGGTGGGAGATGGGTGAAATGGGTGAACAGATCAGCAGGTACAAACCTGCACTTACACAGTAAGTCACAGGGGATAATGCACAGTATGACGACTGTAGCTAGTAACACTGTGCTGCATATCTGAAAGATGCTAAGAGAACAGATCTTGAAAGTTCTTGTAAGAAAAAAATACTTGTAATTATGTATGGTAGTGGATGTTAACCAAACGTATGATGGTGATCATTTTCCAAAATATACAAATATGGAATCCACATGCTATATACCTGAAATGGTCAATTATACCTCAATATAGATAGGAAGGGAGGAAGGAAAAGAGACGGTAATGATGAAGACACAGAGAAAAGGACAACGTTTCTATTCAAAATATAAAAACCAGAGGGAAGAAAAAACCCACAAAAGGAACCCGCCCGCCGCGAGGGGCCGCCGGAACCCGCCCGCCGCGAGGGGCCGCAGACGCCGCGAGGGGCGGATGCTAGTGTGTGAACTAGTATCACAGAACACCATAGCAAACCAGACATAGAGCCTACACTCCCTGACCAATCATCAAACCAAGGATCCTCGAAGCGGAAGCCCGGATTCCAAGACCCCACACTGATTATCAAAGAACATACAACACTACAGATTATTCACCTGTAAACAAGGTCTATCACCACCCAAGACACAAGCCACTGAACCCTTCTACAAGGACAAAAACCCAAAGGAAGGGAGAATTCAACCAAGAAGCCTGGTGTGAATAAGAACTCCATACACACAGACACACACAAAGAAACAAAAATTAACCTAATAATGAAACGTCAGAGAAACACTGTTACAAATGAAGGACCAAGCTAGAGAAACACCACTTCAAATGACAGAGGAGGAGATAGACAAGCTATCTGAAAGAGAATTCAGAAAAACTATACTAATGAGGATGCAAAACACCGAAAACAGAATATTAGAGGAAATTAGTGCATTGAGAAAAGACATGCAGGAAATGAAAAATAAGCAAATAGAGACCACCAACTCAATTGCTGAACTCAAAAATACTATAGAAGGTCTCAACAGTAGAGTATCAGAGGCTGAAGAACGGATAAGTGAGCTGGAAGACAGAAGGGTGGAAATAAGTGCTGAAGAACAGAACAAAGCCCAAAGAAGGGTGAACAGATCAGCAGGTACAAACCTGCACTTACACAGTAAGTCACAGGGGATAATGCACAGTATGACGACTGTAGCTAGTAACACTGTGCTGCATATCTGAAAGATGCTAAGAGAACAGATCTTGAAAGTTCTTGTAAGAAAAAAATACTTGTAATTATGTATGGTAGTGGATGTTAACCAAACGTATGATGGTGATCATTTTCCAAAATATACAAATATGGAATCCACATGCTATATACCTGAAATGGTCAATTATACCTCAATATAGATAGGAAGGGAGGAAGGAAAAGAGACGGTAATGATGAAGACACAGAGAAAAGGACAACGTTTCTATTCAAAATATAAAAACCAGAGGGAAGAAAAAACCCACAAAAGGAACCCGCCCGCCGCGAGGGGCCGCCGGAACCCGCCCGCCGCGAGGGGCCGCAGACGCCGCGAGGGGCGGATGCTAGTGTGTGAACTAGTATCACAGAACACCATAGCAAACCAGACATAGAGCCTACACTCCCTGACCAATCATCAAACCAAGGATCCTCGAAGCGGAAGCCCGGATTCCAAGACCCCACACTGATTATCAAAGAACATACAACACTACAGATTATTCACCTGTAAACAAGGTCTATCACCACCCAAGACACAAGCCACTGAACCCTTCTACAAGGACAAAAACCCAAAGGAAGGGAGAATTCAACCAAGAAGCCTGGTGTGAATAAGAACTCCATACACACAGACACACACAAAGAAACAAAAATTAACCTAATAATGAAACGTCAGAGAAACACTGTTACAAATGAAGGACCAAGCTAGAGAAACACCACTTCAAATGACAGAGGAGGAGATAGACAAGCTATCTGAAAGAGAATTCAGAAAAACTATACTAATGAGGATGCAAAACACCGAAAACAGAATATTAGAGGAAATTAGTGCATTGAGAAAAGACATGCAGGAAATGAAAAATAAGCAAATAGAGACCACCAACTCAATTGCTGAACTCAAAAATACTATAGAAGGTCTCAACAGTAGAGTATCAGAGGCTGAAGAACGGATAAGTGAGCTGGAAGACAGAAGGGTGGAAATAAGTGCTGAAGAACAGAACAAAGCCCAAAGAATTAAAAGAACTGAGGATAGCCTCAGAGACCTATGGGACAATATTAAACGCACCAACATTAGAATTATAGGAGTTCCAGAAGAAGAAGAAGAGAAGAAAGACTATGAAAAAATTCTTGAAGAGGTTATAGTTGAAAACTTCCCCAGCATGGGAAAGGAGATAGTCAGCCAAGTCCAGGAAGCACAAAGAGTTCCATACAGGAGAAACCCCAGAAGAAACACACCAAGGCACATACTAATCAAACTAACGCAGACTAAATATAAAGACAGATTACTAAAAGCAGCTAGGAGCAAACAACAAATAACATATAAAGGAAACCCCATACGTTTAACTGCGGATCTCTCAACAGAAACCCTACAGGCCAGAAGAGAATGGCAAGATACATTTAAACGGCTAAAAGAGAATAACCTGCAACCACGAATTCTCTACCCAGCAAGAATCTCATTCAAAATCGATGGTGAAGTCAAAAGCTTCACAGACAAGCAAAAACTAAAAGAATTCTGTACCACAAAACCAGCCCTACAACAAGTGTTAAAGGACCTGATATAGCTAATAAATACAAGAGTAGCAGAAGCCTTACAAATCAAACCCCAAATTTCTAAGAAGATGACAATAGGAACATTCGTATCAATAATTACTTTGAATGTAAATGGACTAAATGCTCCAACCAAACGACACAGGCTGGCTGAATGGATCCAGAAGCAAGACCCATATATATGCTGTTTACAAGAGACCCACTTCAGACCTAGAGACACTCATAGACTGAAAGTGAAAGGCTGGAAAAAGATATTTCATGCAAATGGAAATCAAAAGAAAGCTGGAGTAGCAATCCTTATATCAGACAAAATAGACTTTAAAGTAAAGAAGATTCTAAGAGACAAGGCAGGTTACTACATCATGATTAAGGGATCTATCCAAGAGGAAGACATAACAGTCATGAATATCTACGCACCCAACACAGGGGCACCTCAAAACATAAGACAGGTACTTTCAGAAAGAAATGAAAAGAAGGAAATGAGGAAACCACCAACCCAATTGCTGACCTCAAAAGACTATAGAAGGTCTCAACAGTAGAGTATCAGAGGCTGAAGAACGGATAAGTGAGCTGGAAGACAGAAGGGTGGAAATAAGTGCTGAAGAACAGAACAAAGCCCAAAGAATTAAAAGAACTGAGGATAGCCTCAGAGACCTATGGGACAATATTAAACGCACCAACATTAGAATTATAGGAGTTCCAGAAGAAGAAGAAGAGAAGAAAGACTATGAAAAAATTCTTGAAGAGGTTATAGTTGAAAACTTCCCCAGCATGGGAAAGGAGATAGTCAGCCAAGTCCAGGAAGCACAAAGAGTTCCATACAGGAGAAACCCCAGAAGAAACACACCAAGGCACATACTAATCAAACTAACGCAGACTAAATATAAAGACAGATTACTAAAAGCAGCTAGGAGCAAACAACAAATAACATATAAAGGAAACCCCATACGTTTAACTGCGGATCTCTCAACAGAAACCCTACAGGCCAGAAGAGAATGGCAAGATACATTTAAACGGCTAAAAGAGAATAACCTGCAACCACGAATTCTCTACCCAGCAAGAATCTCATTCAAAATCGATGGTGAAGTCAAAAGCTTCACAGACAAGCAAAAACTAAAAGAATTCTGTACCACAAAACCAGCCCTACAACAAGTGTTAAAGGACCTGATATAGCTAATAAATACAAGAGTAGCAGAAGCCTTACAAATCAAACCCCAAATTTCTAAGAAGATGACAATAGGAACATTCGTATCAATAATTACTTTGAATGTAAATGGACTAAATGCTCCAACCAAACGACACAGGCTGGCTGAATGGATCCAGAAGCAAGACCCATATATATGCTGTTTACAAGAGACCCACTTCAGACCTAGAGACACTCATAGACTGAAAGTGAAAGGCTGGAAAAAGATATTTCATGCAAATGGAAATCAAAAGAAAGCTGGAGTAGCAATCCTTATATCAGACAAAATAGACTTTAAAGTAAAGAAGATTCTAAGAGACAAGGCAGGTTACTACATCATGATTAAGGGATCTATCCAAGAGGAAGACATAACAGTCATGAATATCTACGCACCCAACACAGGGGCACCTCAATACATAAGACAGGTACTTTCAGACATAAAAGAAGAAATCAACAATAACACAATAATAGTAGGAGACTTTAACACTCCTCTCACACCAGTGGACAGATCAACAAAACAGAAAATTAATAAAGAAACACAAGCCTTAAATGCCACACTGGAAAAGATGGACCTCATCGATATCTTTAGGACGTTCCATCCAAAAGCAGAAGAATACACTTTCTTCTCAAGCGCTCACGGAACATTCTCCAGGATAGACCACATCTTGGGCCACAAATCTAACCTCAGTCAGTTCAAGAAAACCGAAATTATATCAACCATCTTCTCGGACCACAATGCAATGAGACTGGAGATCAACTACCAGAAAAAAAACCCTAAAAACAGAAACACATGGAGATTAAACAATACATACCTAAAAAACCAACTGATCGTTGAGGAAATCAAAGGAGAAATTAAACAATTCCTAGAAGAAAATGACAATGAACACACGACAGTGCAAAACCTATGGGATACAGCAAAAGCAGTTCTAAGAGGGAAATTTATAGCAATACAATCCCACCTCAAGAAACTAGGAAAATATGAAGCAGATGACCTAACCCTCTGCTTAAAACAGTTGGAGAAAGAAGAACAAAAACATCCCAGAGCCAGCAGAAGAAGAGAAATCATAAAGATCAGAGCAGAAATAAATGAGAAAGAAACAAAAGAAACAATAGTAAAGATAAATAAAACAAAAAGCTGGTTCTTTGAAAAGGTAAACAAAATTGACAAGCCACTGGCCAGACTCATTAAGAAAAAGAGAGAGAAGAACCAGATCAACAAAATCAAAAACGAAAAAGGAGAGATTACAACAGATAATGCAGAAATCCAAAGGATTCTAAGAGACTATTATGAACAACTCTATGGCAACAAACTGGACAACTTGGAAGAAATGGACAGTTTCTTGGACAGGATTAATCTCCCAAGACTGAGCCAGGAAGAAACAGAAACTTTGAACAACCCAATCACAAGCTCAGAAATCAACTTTGTGATTAAAAATCTACCCAAAAATAAAAGCCCAGGACCAGATGGCTTCACAGCCGAATTCTACCAAACATTTAAAGAAGAGCTAATGCCTGTCCTTCTAAAACTCTTCCAAAAAATTGCACAGGAAGGAAAACTCCCAAACACATTCTACGAGGCCACCATCACCCTGATACCCAAACCAGGCAAAGACAACACAAAAAAGGAAAACTATAGGCCAATTTCACTGATGAACTTAGATGCCAAGATCCTCAACAAAATCCTAGCAAACAGAATTCAACGACATGTCAAAAAACTCATACATCACGATCAAGTTGGGTTCATCCCAGGCATGCAAGGCTTCTTCAACATCCGCAAATCAATCAACGTGATACACCATATCAACAAGTTGAAAGACAAAAATCACATGATCATCTCAATAGATGCAGAAAAAGCCTTGACAAAGTACAACATCCATTTATGATCAAAACTCTTCAGAAAATGGGCATAGAAGGAACCTATCTCAACATAATAAAAGCCATCTATGAGAAGCCTACAGCGAACATTATTGTTAATGGTGAAAAACTGAAAGCATTCCCTCTAAGATCAGGAACAAGACAGGGGTGCCCACTTTCACCACTGCTATTCAACATAGTCCTGGAAGTCCTAGCAACAGCAATAAGACAAGAGAAAGAAATCAAAGGAATCCAGATTGGAAAGGAAGAAGTCAAGCTCTCTCTTTTTTCAGACGACATGATATTATACATAGAAAATCCCAAAGACACGGTTACAAAGCTACTAGAACTAATCAATGAATTCAGCAAAGTTGCAGGATATAAAGTCAACACACAGAAGTCACTGGCATTCCTATACACAAACAATGAAAAATCAGAAAATGAAATCAAAGAGGCAATCCCCTTCACCATTGCAACCAAAAGAATCAAATATCTAGGAATAAACCTACCCAAAGAAACAAAAGAATTGTACACAGAAAATTACAAGACACTCATGAGAGACATTAAAGAAGACTTAAACAGATGGAGAGATATTCCATGTTCCTGGATTGGAAGAATCAATATTGTGAAAATGACCATACTTCCAGATATCATCTACAGATTCAATGCAATACCTATTCAACTACCACTGACATTTTCAACAGAAATAGACCAAATAATAACACCGTTAATATGGAAACACAGAAGACCTCGAATAGCCAAAGCAATCCTGAGGAAGAAAAATGGAGTTGGAGGATCAGCCTCCCTAACTTCAGACTCTACTACAAAGCAACAGTTATCAAGACAGTATGGTACTGGCACAAAAACAGAACTATAGATCAATGGAACAAGATTGAGAACCCAGAGATCAACCCACGCACCTATGGGTACCTTATTTTTGATAAAGGAGGAGAAACTATAAAATGGGACAAAGACAGTCTCTTTAACAAGTGGTGCTGGGAGAATTGGACAGTTACATATCATCAGGCAATGCAAGGCTTCTTCAACATCCGCAAATAAACATGATCATCTAAAAAATAGTTTTGCAGAAAAAGCCTTCGACAAAGTACAACATCCATTTATGATCAAAACTCTTCAGAAAATGGGCATAGAAGGAACCTATCTCAACATAATAAAAGCCATCTATGAGAAGCCTACAGCGAACATTATTGTTAATGGTGAAAAACTGAAAGCATTCCCTCTAAGATCAGGAACAAGACAGGGGTGCCCACTTTCACCACTGCTATTCAACATAGTCCTGGAAGTCCTAGCAACAGCAATAAGACAAGAGAAAGAAATCAAAGGAATCCAGATTGGAAAGGAAGAAGTCAAGCTCTCTCTTTTTGCAGACGACATGATATTATACATAGAAAATCCCAAAGACACGGTTACAAAGCTACTAGAACTAATCAATGAATTCAGCAAAGTTGCAGGATATAAAGTCAACACACAGAAGTCACTGGCATTCCTATACACAAACAATGAAAAATCAGAAAATGAAATCAAAGAGGCAATCCCCTTCACCATTGCAACCAAAAGAATCAAATATCTAGGAATAAACCTACCCAAAGAAACAAAAGAATTGTACACAGAAAATTACAAGACACTCATGAGAGACATTAAAGAAGACTTAAACAGATGGAGAGATATTCCATGTTCCTGGATTGGAAGAATCAATATTGTGAAAATGACCATACTTCCAGATATCATCTACAGATTCAATGCAATACCTATTCAACTACCACTGACATTTTTCACAGAACTAGACCAAATAATAACACAGTTCATATGGAAACACAGAAGACCTCGAATAGCCAAAGCAATCCTGAGGAAGAAAAATGGAGTTGGAGGGATCAGCCTCCCTAACTTCAGACTCTACTACAAAGCAACAGTTATCAAGACAGTATGGTACTGGCACAAAAACAGAACTATAGATCAATGGAACAAGATTGAGAACCCAGAGATCAACCCACGCACCTATGGGTACCTTATTTTTGATAAAGGAGGAGAAACTATAAAATGGGACAAAGACAGTCTCTTTAACAAGTGGTGCTGGGAGAATTGGACAGTTACATGCAAAAAAATGAAATTGGAACATTCCCTGACGCCATACACTAAGATCAACTCAAAATGGATTAAAGACCTCAATGTAAGACCAGAAACCATCAAACTCTTAGAGGAGAATATAGGCAAAACCCTCAAGGACATCAATCAAAGCAAGATCTTCTCTGACCCACCAACTAAAATAGCAGAACTGAAAAGAAAAATGAACATATGGGACCTCATGAAACTTAAAAGCTTTTGTACAGCAAAAGAAATTACAAAAAAGTTCAACAGACACCCCACAGAGTGGGAGAAAATCATAGCAAATGAAACAACAGACAAAGAATTAATCTCCAAAATCTACAAGCAACTCAGACAACTCAGCACAGGGAAAATGAGCAGCCCAATCAAAAAATGGGGAAAAGATCTAAAGAGACGCCTCTCCAAAGAGGACATACAAATGGTCCAAAAGCACATGAAACGATGCTCAACCTCGCTTATTATTAGAGAAATGCAAATTAAAACCACAATGAGATACCACCTCACACCTGTCAGAATGGCCATCATCAACAAATCGACAGACAACAAATGCTGGCGAGGGTGTGGAGAAAAGGGAACCCTCTTGCATTGCTGGTGGGAATGTAAATTAATACAACCTCTATGGAAGACAATATGGAGATTCCTTAAAAAACTAAAAATAGAAGCACCCTATGACCCAGCAATCCCACTATTAGGCCTATATCCTGATGAAATCAAAACTGAAAGAGGCACCTGTACCCCAATGTTCATTGCAGCTCTCTATACAATAGCCAGAACATGGAAGCAACCTAGATGTCCATCGACAAATGAATGGATCCAGAAGCTCTGGTACATATATACAATGGAATACTACTCAGCTGTTAAAAGAAATGCAGAAGACTCAGTCCTAATGAGGTGGCTGGCTCTAGAACCTATCATAAAAAGTGAAGTAAGTCAAAAAGAGAAAGACAAGTATAGTATACTAACTCATATATATGGGATCTAGTAAGATGGTCATGATAACACACACAGTGAACTCATGAAAAAACAGAGAATAGACATAAAGACATTGTGGAGACCGAACAATGGGAGGGAGTAACATGGGAACCTATACTGTCATGTGTAGAAAAGATAGCTATTGTCATTGTGCTAGGGGAATAGGAGTACCTACAACCACTTGGAGCAATGGTCTGGAGGGATGGGGAAACCTGGGTGGGGGGAGGACCAAGGGATATGCATCTGATTGATCTGGGAACATACATGTACAAAAATAAATAAATAAATAAATAAATTAATTAATTAATTAAAAAAAAAAAAACCCACAAAAATAGAGACTAACATCCCAAGATACCAAATAATACACATGTACAATACCTGTTAATGTGGTAACACTCCTATTCAGTGATCATTCACTGCCATTAAAGGCTTGTTAAAGATGTGCTGATTTTTTTTCAACAATAACTATAGGCTAAATGATACTAAGTCAAGCCTAAGAAGTTCTCAATTGGTGATATAAAAAACCTTTACAATTATGAAGTAAACATGTCAAATATAATCATGGAATATATCTTTAAATAGATTTTCAGTTCACACTATAAGTAAATGCTCTTGAACTTGGAATGATAATAACAGCTCCCCAACATTTCAAAAGCAATCATTTAGATTATATATTATATAATTTAGAAATGTAACTTCAAATAGCATATATTATTATAATCTACTAAAAATGGTCTCCGAAACACAATTCTGAGATCTCAGAAGAATGTGCCTTAATGTTAGCTTTTGATGTGAACTGAAAACATATATGAATAAAAGATAAGTTTTATTTATGCTATATTTATAATTTCTGTCCCTAGTCACTATCAGCAGCATCTTATAAGCTTTCAAATGCAGGAGCTCTGTCAGATAAGAAATGAGGCTGGTTTCCTGCCGGTGGTCCTTTATGTGAATATATGCTTCAGAATGGGCAATTATGAGATTTTTCTTAAAGTTAACCTTACTGTTCATGTACAGCAATCACAAGAACAAATTATTTAAAATACAATTCAGATCACAGATCAAGAACCATGAAATAAAAACAGCAAAACTTTGTACAAAGAACATTTATTTAATAAGCATTGTTTAAAACACTTGAAATACAAGGTCACCTAAACAGAAAGCCACTACAACTAACCTGAAAAACTACTGCTGTTCAGAGATGGTATTTCTCCCTTAGGGAGCTGAAATCTCTTATGTGGCTTCCTCACGTCCAGATGTATTTCAATGAGGTTAAAACAGTATATTTGAAAAAAAAAAAAGAGTATATTCGTATGCCTTTTCAGAAGAAAATATCTGCCATCTGATGTGTAAAGTTGAGCAAGACAATGTTCCTAGGTCTATGTTCCTGTTTCTAGTTGGAATGGCTAAAACCTATTTTCTAACGGGTTTCAAATTTGATCTTTTAACATCCCAAGATAAAATATCACATGTCAATACTGATGTGGTAACACTCCTATTCAGTGATCATTCACTGCCATTAAAGGCTTGTTAAAGATGTGCTGATTTTTTTTCAACAATAACTATAGGCTAAATGATACTAAGTCAAGCCTAAGAAGTTCTCAATTGGTGATATAAAAAACCTTTACAATTATGAAGTAAACATGTCAAATATAATCATGGAATATATCTTTAAATAGATTTTCAGTTCACACTATAAGTAAATGCTCTTGAACTTGGAATGATAATAACAGCTCCCCAACATTTCAAAAGCAATCATTTAGATTATATATTATATAATTTAGAAATGTAACTTCAAATAGCATATATTATTATAATCTACAAAAAATGGTCTCCGAAACACAATTCTGAGATCTCAGAAGAATGTGCCTTAATGTTAGCTTTTGATGTGAACTGAAAACATATATGAATAAAAGATAAGTTTTATTTATGCTATATTTATAATTTCTGTCCCTAGTCACTATCAGCAGCATCTTATAAGCTTTCAAATGCAGGAGCTCTGTCAGATAAGAAATGAGGCTGGTTTCCTGCCGGTGGTCCTTTATGTGAATATATGCTTCAGAATGGGCAATTATGAGATTTTTCTTAAAGTTAACCTTACTGTTCATGTACAGCAATCACAAGAACAAATTATTTAAAATACAATTCAGATCACAGATCAAGAACCATGAAATAAAAACAGCAAAACTTTGTACAAAGAACATTTATTTAATAAGCATTGTTTAAAACACTTGAAATACAAGGTCACCTAAACAGAAAGCCACTACAACTAACCTGAAAAACTACTGCTGTTCAGAGATGGTATTTCTCCCTTAGGGAGCTGAAATCTCTTATGTGGCTTCCTCACGTCCAGATGTATTTCAATGAGGTTAAAACAGTATATTTGAAAAAAAAAAAAAGAGTATATTCGTATGCCTTTTCAGAAGAAAATATCTGCCATCTGATGTGTAAAGTTGAGCAAGACAATGTTCCTAGGTCTATGTTCCTGTTTCTAGTTGGAATGGCTAAAACCTATTTTCTAACTTTCAAATTTGATTTTATGAAATTGAAGTATTAAATGAACACAAATTTGAGTCTATTAGGTGTAAAGAAAGTAGAAATAGTTCAAAAAAAAAAAGTTAATCCTGCTGAAATACACCATAAATACCCTACTTTGCAAAAGAAAGCAGCAGAAATGAAGGAAATGAAGAGAATACAAACATGAAAGCAGTTACTATCGCAGAACTGGAATTTTATTTTCCCTTATTTTCTAAATTTTTAATAATGCTGCATTACATTTTTTAATCCTAAATCTATGTATTAAAAATTAGGATTCAGGGATATACACATGACTAATCTGGGATTATACATATCTGTAAACAACGAAACCCTGTAAAAGCAAAAATTAAAAGAAAAAAAAAAAAGAAAAAAATTAGGATTTTATATGGGATAGAAAGGAACAAATGACTGCTACAAAACACTGTTCTTACTTTATATTCTCTTAAAATACTTTTCCAAAGGAAAACCAAATAAAAAAGGACAAGAGTAAATTGATCAGGTACTCCTTTATTTTCAAAAATTAACTTATTCCATGTAAAATCTTCTGAAATTATCTACTTTAGCAATGAAAAACAAAACACTATAACAAAAAAACTAACCTTACATAGGGCACCGGATCATTCTGAATCATATTAAGTAGCCATTGCAATTCTTCATAACTCCTGTCCACTGAAAATAAAAATAAGGAAATATATTTGTTGTTAATTGTAACAAATTAACAAGTGACAAACAAGGAGTTTATGGTTAATATATAGGACTCTGTCATAGCCAGACTTCTAATCAGAATTAAAGGATGCAGGTAGTTTTGCAAAGTTTACAAGTATCATGCTATCTTACGTGGTCAAAACATAAAACAGGATCAAGAGCGTATTTTCCACGAAGGCTCAAATCAAGGGCAAATACAACACAAAACAAACTGTAGCGTATTAGAGCTGTAAATTAGAGATGACTGACTCTAAGTAAAAATATGTGTTTAAACAGAATTGTGTTTCTAGATGCTCAAATCAAATCACAGACGTTTGATATTTAATGATATCTCAATTGAATCATACAGTATAGTAAACTGTTGCTGCCCAAGTGGTTTCTTTCATTTAAGACTAAAGAGCAGCCTTAACTTCTCAACACAATATAAACAAACAACAGTAAAACCAGTAGCAGAAATATAATTAAGTTTAACAAAATAACTCATAAGCTATTTATGTTTTCAAAAAGTATCACATTTATGATTTGAAAAGCTTTATTTTCTGAATTTTATTTCTAATATTTTCCATTCTTTTCCTCTCTGGATTTATGGTCTACCTTTAATCATCTGTCAATTAAATCATACTTATTAATTTAGTATTCTTTTGGAAATCATAATATTAGCATTCTACTTGATTTTAGGTAGTACTAATTCATGAAACCTTCCTATTTATATGACAGTGAATATCATTCTTATACCTAATAATGACCTATTTGGTGGGAATAACGACCTATTTGGTGGATCTCAAAGTTTACTGATTTCACAAATTGGTAAAATCAAAATAAAACTGAAAACTGACATGGGATTACATTTTTTTTCTTGCTATGAAATATATATATATATATACATATAAAATCCAAAAAAAGCATCTCTATCAGCATTTTTTGAAAGAAAAATGTAACCTTCAACAAAAAGGAAGAAAAAATGACAACCACTGCTGAATGTGGGCCTACATGTATAATACACACACTATATTGTTCTTAACCTTTTATAATTTCTTTTGAGAAGCAGTATTTCTATTGAAATTCAGAAAAAACATATAAGGATTTGAGTATATTTTCTTCTACTTAATATGTAAAATTCAACCAATATCAACTAAAGAACATCACTCCCCCAATCCTCTCTTCCCACAGTTAGATAAGAAATTTACCATAACTTCTTTATTCCCCATACATTAGTATAATCTGAAACTTTAGATTAATTCATACATTTCTTATATTTGGCATATTATTTTTTAAAAACTATGTTTTGAAATTTGCATTAAATTTTACATGTTAGCAAGTATTCAGGCTTAGCTCTTCTTTATAGGTACGGTTGCCTGGTATTTCATCAGGCATTTCATGTTAGAGATGACTGACTCTAAGTAAAAATATGTGTTTAAACAGAATTGTGTTTCTAGATGCTCAAATCAAATCACAGACGTTTGATATTTAATGATATCTCAATTGAATCATACAGTATAGTAAACTGTTGCTGCCCAAGTGGTTTCTTTCATTTAAGACTAAAGAGCAGCCTTAACTTCTCAACACAATATAAACAAACAACAGTAAAACCAGTAGCAGAAATATAATTAAGTTTAACAAAATAACTCATAAGCTATTTATGTTTTCAAAAAGTATCACATTTATGATTTGAAAAGCTTTATTTTCTGAATTTTATTTCTAATATTTTCCATTCTTTTCCTCTCTGGATTTATGGTCTACCTTTAATCATCTGTCAATTAAATCATACTTATTAATTTAGTATTCTTTTGGAAATCATAATATTAGCATTCTACTTGATTTTAGGTAGTACTAATTCATGAAACCTTCCTATTTATATGACAGTGAATATCATTCTTATACCTAATAATGACCTATTTGGTGGGAATAACGACCTATTTGGTGGATCTCAAAGTTTACTGATTTCACAAATTGGTAAAATCAAAATAAAACTGAAAGCTGACATGGGATTACATTTGTTTTCTTGCTATGAAATATATATATATATATACATATAAAATCCAAAAAAAGCATCTCTATCAGCATTTTTTGAAAGAAAAATGTAACCTTCAACAAAAAGGAAGAAAAAATGACAACCACTGCTGAATGTGGGCCTACATGTATAATACACACACTATATTGTTCTTAACCTTTTATAATTTCTTTTGAGAAGCAGTATTTCTATTGAAATTCAGAAAAAACATATAAGGATTTGAGTATATTTTCTTCTACTTAATATGTAAAATTCAACCAATATCAACTAAAGAACATCACTCCCCCAATCCTCTCTTCCCACAGTTAGATAAGAAATTTACCATAACTTCTTTATTCCCCATACATTAGTATAATCTGAAACTTTAGATTAATTCATACATTTCTTATATTTGGCATATTATTTTTTAAAAACTATGTTTTGAAATTTGCATTAAATTTTACATGTTAGCAAGTATTCAGGCTTAGCTCTTCTTTATAGGTACGGTTGCCTGGTATTTCATCAGGCATTTCATGTCACTTTCATCAATCTTGAATTATTTGGTTCACCTCCAGGTTAGCTGAAAATTATCCTTGGGAATTCTTTTTTCCCCACACTCTGTGGCACACAGAACTTCCCGGCCTTGGGATCGAATCTGCATGCCCTGCCCTGGAAGCATGAATGCAGACTACAGGACTCCATTCAAGAAGGAAGTCAGGAATTTTGTTTTTAAAAATATTACATATAGGAGCTGGATTTCTAAGTCTTCAAGAATACATCAACAACAATTTGGCAAAGTAGAGAATCTTAGAGTCATAATTTTCCCTAAACATTATATTAGCCTGTGCTCACTGTCTTCTGAATTCTTCATACTCTGAAGAATTTACAAGCTACATCATCCTTTAACCTTGTACAATAAATCAGTTTTGACACATTTAGGAATATCTGGGAATTTGCAGACTCTTCCTTAACCTTAAGACTTTTTATTTTTTAGAGTTTCATTGTTTACTGCCGAACATCAACATGAATCAGCTATAGTTTCACCCTAAAATTTTAAATATCATCAGATTCTAGCTTAGGTCAGTCTCATTTACATTCTTTTAAAGTATATTATTAGTTCTTCAATTATTGCTTTTCTTCCACTTATTCTTTGTTACAGTGCTTTTTAAAAAAATATTTTCACGTCCTTAACTTTCTCCTCTCCATTTCTTAAAATGTTCTGAATATTTAGTATTTCCTTATTCATTTTTTTCCTTATTTTTTTTTTTCAACTTCACAAAGCCTTGCTTAATTTCCCTCTTGAAGTTCCTACTTATGCCTCTTTTTTTTTTTTGCCCCCAAATATTTATTTATTTGGCTGTGCTGGGTCTTTGCTGTGGCATGTGGGACCGACTTTCCTGACCAGGTATCAAACCCCAGCCCTCTGTATTGGGAGCATTGAGTCTTAAGCCACTGGACCACCAGGGAAGTCCCCCTGCTTATACCTCTTTCTCGACTTTAACAGATAAAATTTCTGACAGAAAAAAAAAAAAATTTCTGACAGGTACAAAACGCTTTCTTGAATCCTTATATAATTAGAAGTTTCTCACAAGTCTTCTATTTTTTGAAACAACATGTAATTAAGGCTATAGAATGATACACTGACTTTTTGGAAAGACCAAAGATATCTATCTACAATTCTATTCTTTTGTCCCATTTACAAATTTTTATATGAATTCCACATATATTTTCAAAGACTTCTAAAATCACTGAGTCAAGAATTAAAATCAAAATATTTGTATTATACATACTATGAAAACCCTAATAACTAAGTATTAAATGATAAACAATCCTTTCTAAAATGACACAAGCATGTATTTCTAAAGTGTTACCTTTCGTATAATCAACAACCGCTTCCAAAGCTGCTATCCTAATGTCCACAAAGTGGCCATATTCTGCGTAAGACTTAAAAAGAGCTGGATCACTTGGCACATGTCCATTCTTCTGAAGCACTCGTATGGCTCTCAAACAACTAGGAAAATAGCATTTATAGTTAAATAGTTTTGTTAAAGTATTTTGAATTAAACTTATTTCCTAGGTATTAAAATTAATCTGTAACAATAAAATGGAAAATTGATGTAATTTAAATCCTTTTTAATCTTTTCACACTCAATTTTTATAAATGATCCTAAAACACCCCATTAAAATAAAAAAAACCTTCAAGACTTTGGAAATCCAATTTCAAGTATCATTATATTTATAACAGGAAAACACTAGAAAAAAATGTATTTAACACAAAATATAACTTAAATAAAGTATTCTTTTTCAAAGTTTTAGCAATACAGATATAGGTTATTTACTGACTGGTAAATAATGGTTACAACTATTAATAATGTTCAATCAGTACACCAAAAAATTTTTAAGCGAACTCCTAATGAAACAGATAAACCTTTTTGATAGTCATGTACAAAAAATTTGAGAGAAGGAAAAATTCTTAAAAGAAGTCTAGGGCTTCCCCTGGTGGTCCAGTGGGTAAGGACACCGCCTTGCAGTGCAAGGGGCGCCGGTTCGAGCCCTGGCCTGGGAAGATCACACGTGCCGCGCCGCGGAGCGGCTGGACAGATGTGTCCAATTACCAAGCTGGAGCTCTGGAGTCCGTGCGCCCAGAGCCAGTGCTCTGCAACGACAGACGCCACCGTGATGGGAGGCCCACAGGAGCCAAAGAACAAAGACGGATGAAAATGGAGAAATGAAAGACCAATAGAAGTGGCCCGCCCGCTCCCCTCACTCCCCAACCCGACCCCAGCCCAAAATAAATAAATAAATAAATCTTTAAAAAAAAAAAAAAAAAAAGTCTAACAATAGAGGGATGTTTAAACTATATCCAATGGGACAAAAGCTTACACAGACATCAAATATAATGCTTATGGATAATTTCTGATGATACGAGGAAGTGTGTGATATAAGTGTATATGATATAAGCATAATATAAACACTACATATATGTATGTGTGTGTGTGTGCATGTATCTCAAATAATTAAAATTGATATATTACCGGAAAACATTCAGAAGGCCATTTTCCAAAACAGTAATAATTTACCCATGGATGGTAGAATCATGTAAAATTTTCTTTTACTTTACCATGTTTCCTTATTTTCTATGAAAATAAATTTCTCTTCTAACTATGAAAGCAAGTAATTTTAAGAAGAAAATATGAAGAACCATCATACCTAACAGTGATGGTGTGCCTGTAACTTGGAAGAAGTTTTTCCATATTCAAAAACCTAGTGATTTCTTCAAGAATGAGTCGCACATCTGGATTTAAGTTATCTAAGGTTCGAACTTCATTATTCACACTGACTGCAGGAGTAACAGAGTTGGCAAGGGCATCAATCATCTCTGCACGATAATAGTTATCTGAAAACTAAGTCAAGAAATAATTATGACAACAAAACCTACACTTCTATTCAAAAGTGAATGAAACAAAAACTGTAATTTAAAAACAGAATCAAAAAAATAAGCGTGTTTCCAGGTAAGTATTTCATTCAATCCTTGGCATAGAGTCACACATTGGCCAAAAAAAAAAAAGTGAAAGAGACTTACTAATTAGTAACAAACTAGTTATTTACTACTTGTAAGGCACTCTCATAGTAATCTAGTCAGATTCCTCTAAAAGGAAGGCCACATATCCTGCTGGTAACACAGAGTTTTGAATCAGCTATTTCAGCGTTCCAGTCTCATCTAAAACACCTAACCAGGGGTTGCCAGGTATCTGAAGAAAGCAACAAAGAGACAGACCATAACAAAGAAGAGAAAACAGCTTGGAGAAAATAAGAGGAGAAAACAGCAAGGAAAAGAAAACCAGTAGAGAGGAGAAGAAATGTTGTCTGATTAATAACCAATGACAATGTCTTCCAAAAGCATAATACATTTTTAAAAGAAAGAAATATGTAGAGAATCAGAATCAAAATTAAATAGGAGGGCTTCCCTGGTGGTCCAAAGGGTAAGGATACCGCCTTGCAGTGCAAGGGACGCTGGTTCGATTCCTGGCCTGGGAGGATCCCATGTGCTGCAGAGCGGCTGGACTGAGGTGTCCAACTATCAAGCCGGAGCTCTGGAGCGCATGCGCCCAGAGCCAGCGCTCTACAGCAACAGAAGCCACTGCGATGGGAGGCCCACATAGGCCAAAGAACAAAAGATGAAAATAAATGAAAGACCAATAGAAGGTGGCCAAAACACACATACACAAAATTAAACTGGAATATAAAATTCAAAAAAACACTCCTGAAATTTTGAGCAAAAAGAAGATAAAAAATAGGAAAGAAAGCACAAGGCAGCTAGAGAGCTGGTATAGACACAACATACAATTAATAGGAGTTCCAGCAAAAGCAGCAGAGAAAATGGAGGAAACCATCCAAAAAAATGAACTGAAAACTAAGTCAAGAAATAATTATGACAACAAAACCTACACTTCTATTCAAAAGTGAATGAAACAAAAACTGTAATTTAAAAACAGAATCAAAAAAATAAGCGTGTTTCCAGGTAAGTATTTCATTCAATCCTTGGCATAGAGTCACACATTGGCCAAAAAAAAAAAAGTGAAAGAGACTTACTAATTAGTAACAAACTAGTTATTTACTACTTGTAAGGCACTCTCATAGTAATCTAGTCAGATTCCTCTAAAAGGAAGGCCACATATCCTGCTGGTAACACAGAGTTTTGAATCAGCTATTTCAGCGTTCCAGTCTCATCTAAAACACCTAACCAGGGGTTGCCAGGTATCTGAAGAAAGCAACAAAGAGACAGACCATAACAAAGAAGAGAAAACAGCTTGGAGAAAATAAGAGGAGAAAACAGCAAGGAAAAGAAAACCAGTAGAGAGGAGAAGAAATGTTGTCTGATTAATAACCAATGACAATGTCTTCCAAAAGCATAATACATTTTTAAAAGAAAGAAATATGTAGAGAATCAGAATCAAAATTAAATAGGAGGGCTTCCCTGGTGGTCCAAAGGGTAAGGATACCGCCTTGCAGTGCAAGGGACGCTGGTTCGATTCCTGGCCTGGGAGGATCCCATGTGCTGCAGAGCGGCTGGACTGAGGTGTCCAACTATCAAGCCGGAGCTCTGGAGCGCATGCGCCCAGAGCCAGCGCTCTACAGCAACAGAAGCCACTGCGATGGGAGGCCCACATAGGCCAAAGAACAAAAGATGAAAATAAATGAAAGACCAATAGAAGGTGGCCAAAACACACATACACAAAATTAAACTGGAATATAAAATTCAAAAAAACACTCCTGAAATTTTGAGCAAAAAGAAGATAAAAAATAGGAAAGAAAGCACAAGGCAGCTAGAGAGCTGGTATAGACACAACATACAATTAATAGGAGTTCCAGCAAAAGCAGCAGAGAAAATGGAGGAAACCATCCAAAAAAATGAACACAAATTCCTAAATCCATAACCCAGTGAATCCCTAGAAGAGCAATTTATTCAAAGCAATCTAGGTGTGGCTTGATTTAAACTCAACAAATCAGATGCACTGGCCTAGAAATTTGAACACGGAGCAAGCAAATTAATTCTATCAGCAGGGTCATTTGTATTCAGAGATTATTTAAATAATGTGCATAAGTTTTCTCCAACTATTTTATAGTTCCATTGTTGCTGCTAACTACTTTCTCACTAGAAATTTATGCATGCACACCTCCACCTTAGCAGTTACAAACCTGTTTACTTGTTGGATTTTCTCATTAGACTGAATTCTTGAGGGCCAGAATCAGAATGCAATAAACAGAAGTTCTATAGTTTTTCTTTGTTTGTTTTTGGCCACCCTGCACAGCATACAAGTTCTTATTTTCCTGACAAGGTACTGAATCCATACCCTCTGCAGTGGAAGCTTGGAGACTTAACCAAGGCCCTTCTGGGAAGTCCCAAACAGATGTTTAATCTAAATAAAATTCCAGATGGCAATTACCATGCCTTCTTTCTATTTAACATGGTATACCTGCCTAGCATAGTATATATTTTCAGAAACACTTGCTGATTGTTAGAATGATAACAAATAAGGTGAAATAACTTTCAAAGCATGGCACTCAATAGCTGTTTACTAAATAAATGATTAAAACACACATAATGGCAAAAAAAGTCAAATCCACCAATGAGCAAGTCAGCCCAAGAGGATCTGCATTTTCTGGGTATCACCTGATAAAAGAAAAAAGGAGCAAGAATAAAATTGGGCTGTCAGACTTCAGCAAAATAGTTCTCAAAATTTGATGTACTATTCTCTCCACAGGTACAGTACATTTAAAAACCAACTAATCTTGGTTTTAATCTACTGGTTATAATAATAAATCATGTCTGTATGCTTCCATCTCTAGAAATTTCAAGTATCACAGATATACCAATGATTTCACAGTCTACATATTTCTTTAAAAACAAAGTATCATCAGCTAGTTTGATCATTCAAGTATCTTACCTTATTTTTTCTGTTGTCATTGTACTTGATTAAGTCTAAAATAAATGTTAAGACTTCTTTGGGACAGAGATTGTGAACATCTCTCAATAAAGCCATTGCAACTGGCATAGTCTACAAGAAAAAAAATTTTTTTTAATTTTTATTACTATAATACAACGAAGTATATGCTAAAAAAGGGTTGTTCTGGAGCTGATACAGGTACTCACTCCTACTCCCTCCCACTGGGAACATCTCTCAAATATTCTAACAAAAGAGCTGAGCAGGAAACCAAAAGCAAAGCTGCAGAACAGGATGTGCTC
Source organism: Tragulus kanchil (assembly GCA_022376925.1). NCBI lineage: Eukaryota > Metazoa > Chordata > Mammalia > Artiodactyla > Tragulidae > Tragulus > Tragulus kanchil. Next base: position 81,248,589 of record JAIOJX010000002.1, read on the forward strand.
TATGGCCCATTTGCTAGAAGAGGTACATGCCATGTCAATTCAGATCTGTGTTTTACAGAGGAAAAGGCATGGGCTTTAACATTAGATAGACCATTATTCAACCTCTACTCCACTGTCTCCTAGGGTGTCTATCTTAGCTCGTCTAAGCTTAGCTTGCTGAGTACAATCATGTCCACGATGAGCAGATCCAGTGGCTAGAGTCATCAGTCTAAGACACAGATGCTCCAGTACCACCCTATTCCTAGCCTAAGGAAAAATGGTAAATTATCTAACAGCATGGTATAACCTTTTTTTGGAATTACCATGCCTTCTTTCTATTTAACATGGTATACCTGCCTAGCATAGTATATATTTTCAGAAACACTTGCTGATTGTTAGAATGATAACAAATAAGGTGAAATAACTTTCAAAGCATGGCACTCAATAGCTGTTTACTAAATAAATGATTAAAACACACATAATGGCAAAAAAAGTCAAATCCACCAATGAGCAAGTCAGCCCAAGAGGATCTGCATTTTCTGGGTATCACCTGATAAAAGAAAAAAGGAGCAAGAATAAAATTGGGCTGTCAGACTTCAGCAAAATAGTTCTCAAAATTTGATGTACTATTCTCTCCACAGGTACAGTACATTTAAAAACCAACTAATCTTGGTTTTAATCTACTGGTTATAATAATAAATCATGTCTGTATGCTTCCATCTCTAGAAATTTCAAGTATCACAGATATACCAATGATTTCACAGTCTACATATTTCTTTAAAAACAAAGTATCATCAGCTAGTTTGATCATTCAAGTATCTTACCTTATTTTTTCTGTTGTCATTGTACTTGATTAAGTCTAAAATAAATGTTAAGACTTCTTTGGGACAGAGATTGTGAACATCTCTCAATAAAGCCATTGCAACTGGCATAGTCTACAAGAAAAAAAATTTTTTTTAATTTTATTACTATAATACAACGAAGTATATGCTAAAAAAGGGTTGTTCTGGAGCTGATACAGGTACTCACTCCTACTCCCTCCCACTGGGAACATCTCTCAAATATTCTAACAAAAGAGCTGAGCAGGAAACCAAAAGCAAAGCTGCAGAACAGGATGTGCTCTATGGCCCATTTGCTAGAAGAGGTACATGCCATGTCAATTCAGATCTGTGTTTTACAGAGGAAAAGGCATGGGCTTTAACATTAGATAGACCATTATTCAACCTCTACTCCACTGTCTCCTAGGGTGTCTATCTTAGCTCGTCTAAGCTTAGCTTGCTGAGTACAATCATGTCCACGATGAGCAGATCCAGTGGCTAGAGTCATCAGTCTAAGACACAGATGCTCCAGTACCACCCTATTCCTAGCCTAAGGAAAAATGGTAAATTATCTAAAATCCAGCTTTATTTCTCCTTTCTATATTTTCAAAGGCAACTTAGTCTAAGGAGGTGGAAGCCTGACCCACAGGGATTAAGCTCTACCAGCAGAGCAAAGCTATTCAAATTCAAGGCAGAATCAAAGTCAACAGACACCACAGTCCCCAGTACAGAGAGCTTTGGCCTATACCCACTAAACCAGGAGACAAAAAGCAGCGTGGCTCCTTTGCTAGATTGAAGGACCAGAAGCAACAGGATGGTCAGTGTTACTGAAGGTATTACTAAAGCTGTAAGAACTGATGGAAAGGTTCTGTTGCACATAAGTAAGACTTCAATTTAAGCACTAATCTTCACTCTCTGAAAGGTGAACTGGTCTGAAGGCACCGCTCCAATTTTTTTGGCTGCAAAACACACTAAGAGGGGGCTTCCCCTGGTGGCCCAGTGGGTAAGGACACCGCCTTGCAGTGCAAGGGGCGCCGGTTCGAGCCCTGGCCTGGGAAGATCCCACGTGCCGCGGAGCGGCTGGACTGATGTGTCCAATCCCCGAGCCGGAGCTCTGGAGCGCATGCACCCAGAGCCGGTGCTCTGCGACAACAGAGGCCACTGCAATGGTAGGCCCACAGGAGCCAAAGAACAAAGACGGGTGAAAATAGAGAATGAAAGACCAATAGAAGTGGCCCGCCCGCTCCCCTCCCTCCCCAACCCGACCCCTGCCCAAAATAAATAAATACATAAATCTTTAAAAAAATAAAGAAAAGAAAAGAAATACATACACAACACACACAATAAATATACAACTAAAAAATAAAATTTAAAAAATGTATACCTACCCTTATTACATATGTTGCATTCTGATACTGCCTATTGTTTTATTTATAAACAAAAACAAAAAAACTTACAAACTGTTTTCATGACCACCTCACTAACAGGCCACAACTCCCAATCTGAACACTGACCTAAGGCATATGGAAGAACAACAGCAGAGGGAAGGAAATATATTTTCCCAAAGTCCTGGGAATATTGTGTCTAGAGTAATGACCCAGTCTAGGGAGACACAGATGCTCCAGTACCACCCTATTCCTAGCCTAAGGAAAAATGGTAAATTATCTAAAATCCAGCTTTATTTCTCCTTTCTATATTTTCAAAGGCAACTTAGTCTAAGGAGGTGGAAGCCTGACCCACAGGGATTAAGCTCTACCAGCAGAGCAAAGCTATTCAAATTCAAGGCAGAATCAAAGTCAACAGACACCACAGTCCCCAGTACAGAGAGCTTTGGCCTATACCCACTAAACCAGGAGACAAAAAGCAGCGTGGCTCCTTTGCTAGATTGAAGGACCAGAAGCAACAGGATGGTCAGTGTTACTGAAGGTATTACTAAAGCTGTAAGAACTGATGGAAAGGTTCTGTTGCACATAAGTAAGACTTCAATTTAAGCACTAATCTTCACTCTCTGAAAGGTGAACTGGTCTGAAGGCACCGCTCCAATTTTTTTGGCTGCAAAACACACTAAGAGGGGGCTTCCCCTGGTGGCCCAGTGGGTAAGGACACCGCCTTGCAGTGCAAGGGGCGCCGGTTCGAGCCCTGGCCTGGGAAGATCCCACGTGCCGCGGAGCGGCTGGACTGATGTGTCCAATCCCCGAGCCGGAGCTCTGGAGCGCATGCACCCAGAGCCGGTGCTCTGCGACAACAGAGGCCACTGCAATGGTAGGCCCACAGGAGCCAAAGAACAAAGACGGGTGAAAATAGAGAATGAAAGACCAATAGAAGTGGCCCGCCCGCTCCCCTCCCTCCCCAACCCGACCCCTGCCCAAAATAAATAAATACATAAATCTTTAAAAAAATAAAGAAAAGAAAAGAAATACATACACAACACACACAATAAATATACAACTAAAAAATAAAATTTAAAAAATGTATACCTACCCTTATTACATATGTTGCATTCTGATACTGCCTATTGTTTTATTTATAAACAAAAACAAAAAAACTTACAAACTGTTTTCATGACCACCTCACTAACAGGCCACAACTCCCAATCTGAACACTGACCTAAGGCATATGGAAGAACAACAGCAGAGGGAAGGAAATATATTCCAAAGTCCTGGGAATTCATTTGCTTGCAGGCCATACATTAGTGAAACGGCATCAGAGAGCTGAGCAATACTTTCAAGTATTATAAAATGCTCAGTTGGATGCCTCAGACTTCTTTGATCACATCAATATTTGCTTTCCCCAAACCCAGAACTCCCAAATCTGTTCTGTTGATGACCTTCACTATAAACAGGTCATGACTTCCACTCCTGGCTTGCATCTCAGCATGGCTGGGGAATCCTTTCACAGGTCCCTCCATCACATACAAATTGCACCTTGCTTAACATCCCCTTCAACATCTATCATTTCATTTAATCTGCTTTCTACCTGCCTCAGAAAAAGGAATGTTTTTATCTTTTCTAAAATTAACCTCCCCACGATGTCCCACCCCCTACTAACATCTTCAGAATTTGTTCTATCTTATCTTTTTATATTTATTTGCTTCCACTTGAACATTTCATCCCTCCTTCTCCACTGGTTCTCTTCTCTGTGCCAAGCGTGCCTTGAGCCTTCTCTCCCTCTACACAGAAGAAAACCTAAAACGCCCTTTCTCAGCCTTGCTTTATCTTCAGCATGTCTCCATTTCGCATACTCTTCAACTTGACTCCTCCTTCTGGTTCAATCTAGTTAATCTAATCTCTGCCTTCATTATTATTAAACTACTCAAAATATTTCACAAGTGATTTCCACCCTGCCAATCCCCACATCGCTTCCTAAAACACTGATTCTATCACACCACCACTTTTTAAATTACTGTTTATATACAACTTACTATGTGATAAAAATATAGTATAAAACCCTTCACATGCTTGATATTATTTAATTTTAAAAAAGCCAAACTTTATAACTGAGTAAACCAAGGCTTAGAGGATTAAAAGACTTGTCCTCTTCCAAATTACTAGTGAGCAGCAGAGCCAGGACTGAAACTAGAGCTGTGTGCTGTCCTGTCTCTGACTTAGAGGTGCTGTCCACATTCTACAAGGACAGCAATCAGAAGGACTTACTCATACCTCCAGCCCCCATGTGACCAACCAAAAAGTCAAACGATCCATTTCTACTGACTTCAGTATTAATGTGGACAGTGAGTGACCTGCACACAGTTCATAAAGTCAACAAACAATCAAAACTGTGGAAAACATTTTAGAAAAAAAACAGAACAAAGACAAAATCATTTATAAAAAAGCAAATAGGGCTTCCCTGGTGGTCCAGTGGGTAAGGACACCGCCTTGCAGTGCAAGAGGCACCGGTTGGATCCCTGGCCTGGGAAGATCCCACGTGCCCCGAAGGGGAGGGACCAATGTGTCCAATTACTGAGCTGGAGCTCTGGAGCGCATGCGCCCAGAGCCGGTGCTCTGCGACAACAGAGGCCACCGCGATGGGAGGCCCACACGGGCCAAAGAACAAAGATGGATGAAAATAGATGAATGAAAGACCAATAGAAGTGGCCCGCCACCCCCCACCAAAACAAACAACAACAACAACAAGAAAAAAGCAAATAATACTTGAAAAGTCCCCAAGATAAATGAAGATATACTGATTTTGGCACAAAATAATTTTACAAAAACTAAAAGGGAAACTGTACCTTCTGTAGAAAGTAACTTTGAAAGCTCATGAAGTTGTTTGTTTTCACAATGTTTGGACAAGTTTTACAACAAAACATCCTAGTGAAGAGTGACTTCATGGCTGGTGGTCCTGTCCATGTGCTTACCATTGAATTTGCAATCTGCAAGTAATTAAAAAATGGAGTAATTTCCATCACCATGGCAAATGTATTTTTAAATGAATGAAACAGCTTTTGGGAAGCTATCAATATAACTGAATTCATTTCCAACAATTTCAATTCTTAAAACTTTAATATATTTAAATTCTCACTATCATGTCCAAGAAAATACATAAACTCACCCTAAGTCCTAAAATTCGTATGTACACTTGTAACTATTTTCTACTACTTAATTTCTAAATTGCAGTCTTCTTTTTATATTTTAAGAAAACCTGTTTACAAAGACTTCTAAGCTTGTCCATTCAGGCAGATGAGTTACAGTATTTTTAATTTATCAGACAGAAACATCATCATGTATTTTAAATAAGGTTTTCAACTCTACACTAACAGAAAAATAAGCCAAGTACAATGTTACCACTTAAGTCTGTAAGAATGCATTACAAAGAAAACACATCTGACTTTGGATACTTTTAGTGTATATAGAAACCATGGATGAAAAGAATGAAATAATAATTAACTTCAAATAACACAGTCTATAATTTTATGAATTCGCTAAGAACTCACTATTCAAGAATCACAAAGAACCTGACAGAAGCAATGAAATTATACCCTCAGCAGATGATTATCACAGAAAATCGTATTTTCTCTCATACATCTATGTAGATACAGGAGTCTAGTTTCCATTAAAGATAAAATAAAGATAAGAGGCCTGTCTGGCGCTGTGAGGCGTACGCTTCAAGCTGGGACACTCCGGGAGGACACGGACAGGAGGAAGAAGCCTTTGGACGTAACGGCGTCCTCGTTGGTAACCTTAAGGCCGAACTCTTCCGAAAACAAGAGGAATTCAAACAAGAAAAACTTCTAAAAGTTGCTGGAGTTTTGGGGAAACCAAAACCAACTAACAAGAAACCAAGTATCTGGAGCAAACAGAATGCAGGAGTTTCTAATCGGGCTGAAAAGGATGCTGAACAGAAGCTTGAGGAACAGAAAACTTTGGACAAAGCAAGGGAGAAATTGGAAGAAAAAGCCAAATTATACGAAAAAATGACTAAAGGAGAGTTTATAGACGAAGAAGTGGAGGATCTTTACCTTGTGGATTTCACACAGAAGATCACAGACAAACGCAAAGAAGTGGAAGCGATTGGTGCCAACAGAGACTACAGAAAGACTGAAGAAAGAAACGATGATGAAGCAACCCTTTCTGAAAAAGATATCCCTCCTCCCCAGGACCCCAGTGAAGAATGGGTGGATTATGTGGATTCTTTAGGGCGATCCCGGCCGCTGTATGAGGAAGGATTTGCGGATCTGCTGGAAATGGATAAGAATCTTCAGGGAGGCTTTTGTTAGTCCTGCAAATGAAAAACCTTACTGTCTGGAAAGATATCAGACAGAAACATCATCATGTATTTTAAATAAGGTTTTCAACTCTACACTAACAGAAAAATAAGCCAAGTACAATGTTACCACTTAAGTCTGTAAGAATGCATTACAAAGAAAACACATCTGACTTTGGATACTTTTAGTGTATATAGAAACCATGGATGAAAAGAATGAAATAATAATTAACTTCAAATAACACAGTCTATAATTTTATGAATTCGCTAAGAACTCACTATTCAAGAATCACAAAGAACCTGACAGAAGCAATGAAATTATACCCTCAGCAGATGATTATCACAGAAAATCGTATTTTCTCTCATACATCTATGTAGATACAGGAGTCTAGTTTCCATTAAAGATAAAATAAAGATAAGAGGCCTGTCTGGCGCTGTGAGGCGTACGCTTCAAGCTGGGACACTCCGGGAGGACACGGACAGGAGGAAGAACCCTTTTGGGACGTAACGGCGTCCTCGTTGGAAACCCTTTAAAGGGCCCGAACTCTTCCGAAAACAAGAGGAATTCAAACAAGAAAAACTTCTAAAAGTTGCTGGAGTTTTGGGGAAACCAAAACCAACTAACAAGAAACCAAGTATCTGGAGCAAACAGAATGCAGGAGTTTCTAATCGGGCTGAAAAGGATGCTGAACAGAAGCTTGAGGAACAGAAAACTTTGGACAAAGCAAGGGAGAAATTGGAAGAAAAAGCCAAATTATACGAAAAAATGACTAAAGGAGAGTTTATAGACGAAGAAGTGGAGGATCTTTACCTTGTGGATTTCACACAGAAGATCACAGACAAACGCAAAGAAGTGGAAGCGATTGGTGCCAACAGAGACTACAGAAAGACTGAAGAAAGAAACGATGATGAAGCAACCCTTTCTGAAAAAGATATCCCTCCTCCCCAGGACCCCAGTGAAGAATGGGTGGATTATGTGGATTCTTTAGGGCGATCCCGGCCGCTGTATGAGGAAGGATTTGCCGGATCTGCTGGAAATGGATAAGAATCTTCAGGGGAGGCTTTTTGTTAGTCCTGCAAATGAAAAAACCTTACTGTCTGAAGATATGAGAAAAGAACTCCAGCGCCAGCAGTAGGAGGAGGAAGAGCGGGCGGCCCTGAGGAGGCCCGTGGGGCCCGTCCATTACGAGGACATCCGTGAGAACGAGGCCCGACAGCTTGGTGTCGGATACTTCATTTTTGCTCGAGATAAAGAGTTGACAAACAAGCAGATGAAAACCTTAGAAATGCTGCGTGAACAGACGACAGATCAGAGAACAAAACGATAAAACACAAAGGAAAAGAGAAAAGCCATATTAGAAACAAGACTGGCCAAGCTCCAACAGAAAAAGATGAAAAAAATCAAAAGAAGATGGAGCAGAGGAAGAAGACAGAGATGGAGATGTTATTGGGCCTTTGCCCCCAGAACCCAAGGTCACGCCAGCTCCTTGCACCGCCACCCAGAGCAGCAAAGTGGAAGTCATCATTCAGGAGAGGAAGGATACCAGGCCCGGGGTGCCACACGTCCGCGAGTGGGACAGAGGAAAAGACTTTTCCTTTGGGTTCTGGTTGAAGAAGCAGTCCGATCTCCGGGCTGAGAGAGACCCGGAATTTGCGCCACTGTCATATTACTTCGTGGACCAGGAGAGAACTGATGCTCTGAGCAGCCAGGCGTGGAGCCGACCTGCGCCTGCACAGAGGGACCCCGGGCAGCCCTCTGGCCAGAGCCACGACCCCTGCGCGTCACAGACGTTGGCCGCTGCTGCCCCCAGCAGGCCAGCGCACGCCCCGACCGTCACTTTTGAAACTTTGGATGATATGATATCGTATTATAAACAAGTAACATGAACTTAAAAAAAAAAAAAAAAGATAAAATAAAAATAAACCACTATAATCTGCTGAAACTCTGGACAAGTGGATGTAAGAGTGAGGAAGGTAAGAGAGTCACTATGTGGGAATGAACTTATAATCAAGATGGTTTTTAAAGATCTGGAACTCAGTATTCCTGGCCAAATATCGGTCAGCATTTTCCAATTTTCATTTGTTTAACCTTCAAGGGTTTCTGTTTTTTGTATCTAAAGAAAAATATTTAGTTTTTTTATAAATTAACCTTTCTAGAATGTTATAGAACCTATCATTTTAAATTCCATATCCCTCTACTGAATACTAAGCTCAAACCCAACAAGAAATCATCATGAGGGTGAGATAATTAAGATGAATTAATTTCATGTTCTCACATCAAGAACTGTGTACATTCTGCCTCAACAATATGTTTGGCAATTCGATAAAATGCAGAACATTCTCTTTGGTTTTAAAATCTGACTTTCAGTTTGACAATCATAAAACTTAGGTGTATTATTTATTTTCAGGTCAAAACAGGTTTCTTTCATATTAGTCTTGTTAAAACCATGTGGCAAAAGAGACCACCCACCAAGTAAAATAAGACTACAGAGAATTTTAATTCCTCTCGAGGGTTTTTTTCTCTGAATGCATTAGCCATCTTATTTTCCTGCCACTTTACATAACCTCACCTTTGCGAGACAGAAGCAAGCCGACATCCTCACTCGGTAGAAACACTGTTCTTGTTCTAGTATGTCCGTGAGGGCAAGCCGAGATGCTGGAGTGGGGAACTTCTCCAAGGCCAAGATGGACTCCTGCTGGGCAACAACATCCCGCTCATAGCGGAGCTGGTACTGCCACATAAAATCCGCCTGCTCGAACTCTACTTTCCTCAGCACTGACATGTCTGGGTCTATCCTTATCCACAGCAAAGGAGAATCAGCACTGAAAGGAAATATAATCTACTTTTTTATTAATTTTTTTCACATATTTATAAAATAAAAATAGAACATTTATTAACCTGATTCTTTTCTCCAGGCAGTATTCAAGACAGCCTGGAGCTTTACTGTATTCATTTTTCAAAAAAACATCACATGGATAACTTTCTCATTATGCTTACTATGAATTTCAAGTCTCTCATAATGTCTAATCTGTATCGATCCTGCTGAAATAAAAAAGCAGAAAACCCATCTGAGGATATTCATTTGGACACTTTTGATTAGTGATTACATGGTGTGAAAAGGGAAAATGCGACCGAATTTCTTCATTTTATTTTCTAAAGCCTAAACCTGCCAATGGTTGCAAATGCCTCTCTTTACTAGAAATCAGTCTGTGGCTAAACTTGTTTCTTACTAATTTACTAAATTAATTTGTTTCCGTGACTTAATATTTTTTAACAACACTAGTTTCAGAAAGTTCTGAAATCATAGTTCAGAGGCACAGTGCAAATCTATCCTCATATACTTCTCAAAGTCATGAACACAGTTTTAAAAAACTAGTCTCTTTTAACAAGGGTGGGAGGTATGGAGACAGTAACATGGAAACACACAGTACCATATGTAAAATAGAGAGCCAGTGGGAATTTGCTGTATGACTCAGGAAACTCAAACTGGGACTCTAATAATTTAAAGGGGAGGGGTGGGGAAGGATGTTCAAGTGGGATGGGACATGGGTAAATCTATGACTGAATCATGTTTACGTTTAGAAGAAATCAATGCAGTATGGTAAAGCAATCATCCTTTAATTAAAAATAAATATTCAAAAAAACCTCCAGTCTCTTTTAACAAAAGAACACCATCTGAAATATTCATTCAATTCAACAAATACTACTGGGTATTTACTATGGTAAGACACTTGATATAAAAAGATTATATAAACTGTGTGATAAACAGCAGTGGTACTTGGTGCCTAAATTAGTAAAAAATTACAGATGTTATATAAAAATACACAGGCATAAAAACAATACACATGCACAATATGGATGGATAAAATAAAGTTTGAGTCATATTATGTTTAAAAATAAAATACTGTCAATCAGTAAATATTACCACAAAAAAATTACAATGATAGTTCATTGCTTTTTTGCAAACAAAGGCGTCCTCAAAGTGCCCTGGGGCTTTGTTCAAACACAAAGAAAACCAGCATTTATTAACCTGATTCTTTTCTCCAGGCAGTATTCAAGACAGCCTGGAGCTTTACTGTATTCATTTTTCAAAAACATCACATGGATAACTTTCTCATTATGCTTACTATGAATTTCAAGTCTCTCATAATGTCTAATCTGTATCGATCCTGCTGAAATAAAAAAGCAGAAAACCCATCTGAGGATATTCATTTGGACACTTTTGATTAGTGATTACATGGTGTGAAAAGGGAAAATGCGACCGAATTTCTTCATTTTATTTTCTAAAGCCTAAACCTGCCAATGGTTGCAAATGCCTCTCTTTACTAGAAATCAGTCTGTGGCTAAACTTGTTTCTTACTAATTTACTAAATTAATTTGTTTCCGTGACTTAATATTTTTTAACAACACTAGTTTCAGAAAGTTCTGAAATCATAGTTCAGAGGCACAGTGCAAATCTATCCTCATATACTTCTCAAAGTCATGAACACAGTTTTAAAAAACTAGTCTCTTTTAACAAGGGTGGGAGGTATGGAGACAGTAACATGGAAACACACAGTACCATATGTAAAATAGAGAGCCAGTGGGAATTTGCTGTATGACTCAGGAAACTCAAACTGGGACTCTAATAATTTAAAGGGGAGGGGTGGGGAAGGATGTTCAAGTGGGATGGGACATGGGTAAATCTATGACTGAATCATGTTTACGTTTAGAAGAAATCAATGCAGTATGGTAAAGCAATCATCCTTTAATTAAAAATAAATATTCAAAAAAACCTCCAGTCTCTTTTAACAAAAGAACACCATCTGAAATATTCATTCAATTCAACAAATACTACTGGGTATTTACTATGGTAAGACACTTGATATAAAAAGATTATATAAACTGTGTGATAAACAGCAGTGGTACTTGGTGCCTAAATTAGTAAAAAATTACAGATGTTATATAAAAATACACAGGCATAAAAACAATACACATGCACAATATGGATGGATAAAATAAAGTTTGAGTCATATTATGTTTAAAAATAAAATACTGTCAATCAGTAAATATTACCACAAAAAAATTACAATGATAGTTCATTGCTTTTTTGCAAACAAAGGCGTCCTCAAAGTGCCCTGGGGCTTTGTTCAAACACAAAGAAAACCAGTATCATCTTAGAGCTCACTGGAAATGCAAGGTGTGAGGACCCACTAGTGAAGTGCTAGATCTTGAATTTTAAGAAGGTTCCCAAGCAAAGTACACGCACTTCAGTTTGAGAAGCTCTGCTCTAGACACCACTAGGAAGCAAGCAAGCTAATTCAAGGCTATTTCCTGTGACTTTTACCTGGGTCAGGCTAGATTTACTTTTTTCTCTCTTTGATTAATTATAAATTTATGTTAGACTTATTTCAACATAAGGTTTCTACTGCCTTTTAAAAGTGCCAATTTCAGGACATTTACATCCTTGTAGATATATATTACAAGGCAAATGAGAATGCAGAAAATATTATATCCTTAAATACAGGAACTAACTTACTCCATTGCAGAAAGATCCATGTCAACTTCCTCACCATTCATCAGTGGAATTTTTTTCTTCTTATTCCTACATTTAAGGAAAAGTAAGTTTGAAAATTCTGACATTTCTAATTTTGACAAGAGATAAAAAGAAGCTAAAGTTCAAATTAAGAACTGCATATAGTGTTGTAAGAGTTCTTAAGGAAGAGAGAAAATGCAATGGAATTTAAACACAACAAAACCTATTTTGAAACTGAAGGAAATGAAATAAATGATATTAAAATGTCTTCCTGGGCTTCCCTGGTGGTCCAGTGGGCAAAGAGTCCGCCTTGCAGTGCAAGGGGCACCAGTTCAATCCCTGGCCCGGGAAGATCCCACGTGCCACGAGTGGCCAGACCAGTGTGTCCAATTACGAGCCAGCACTCTGGAGCACATGCGCCCAGGGCCGGTACTCTGCAACGAGAGAGGCCACAGAAATGAGAGAATAAAGAATGGATGAAAATAAATAAATAAAAAATCAATAAAGAAAAAAAAAATGTCTTCCTGATCCATGTTTAACAAAAGTCAGAAATATATAATTAAATGTCATGTTAAAACATATATATCCAAGAACTGGTATCTAGAAGTTTTATACGAGAAAATATGAGATCTAGCAATAAAGAAATCCTTTATAAAAAAATAAACAACCAGGCCTTAAATGAGAAATGAGTAATTCTAAACATAGGCTGCTGTACAGGCAAGTTGCTATCCTATACGGAATGAAGTGATTACCTATAAAACATATTCACAGTATGAATTAATACGTATAATTAGTTCATATGCGTAAGATTTATAAGCCAAAACACAAGAAACTGCCTCCATGCAAATTATTCCCGAATCATAAACCTACTGAACACTATGCTAAATGCATGGTCACGGGAAGACAAAAACAGGAACAGTGAGCACAATCTTCTTGAGTTCTTCACGCCAAATAATAAGCAATTGACATACTGTTATTAGAGTGATGAAATGTGATGAAAAGGGGTGGTGGTCAGATAATCCCAATTTCAAAGGCGGACAAGACAGAAAGAAGGAGGATCTTACTGTGAACTAAGAAAGAATTTTCACAGAGAATCAAGTTCTGAATCAAGTTCTCTATAAGACTTCAACACCAACCAACATTCTTATCTTGTGTGAGATGACCTAAGCATAGTCATGAGTCTAAGCCTTCTGTTCCTGAGATTCTGGTATTACTACACACTCCTCCAGCAAGGGCTTCCCTGGTGGCTCAGACAGAAATAATCTGCCCGCAATGCAGGAGATCTGGGTTCAATCCCTGAGTTGGAAAGATACCCTGAAGAAAGGAAAGGCTACCCACTCCAGTAAATGGCTCGTCCATGGGTCACAAAGAGTAGGACAAAATGGAGTGACTTTCATTTCACTTCAACTTCAGCAAAGAACAAAAATGCTCATATCTTTCACTTGTCAGAGCACATGCTAAAAGCTGAGTTTTTTGTTGTTGTTGTTTAAAAAAAAAAAAAGTGGTAAGGTAAACTGGCAACGTGTCTTTGAAAAGCATCAAGGATGTTCTTTAAGGGCATAGTGATACAGAGAAAAGGGAGAGTAAAGACACAGTAAGAAGATTCAGGGACTTTGTGACATATGCATTCAGCTGCTTTCTTTATAGTCAATGATCATTTCCCCAATATCTTCTGTAGATATGAATCCAATGAGACTAGACAGAATGAATGAAAGCAGTTTGCCTTGAATTTTTCCTGGTTCCCAAAACTCAAACTTCCATTCCACCTCCTCCTGTCCCTATAAAATAAGGATTCCCAAACCTCAATTTTAAAATAAATTTTTTAATTCTAAGGATAAAATTGTTGTCAAGAACAGGAAGCAGATAAAGAAGCTGGTAATCCTAACTTGAAGTAAAATGGGGAAAAAGATACTAGATAAACATGCCTTCTACCTAAAAAATTAGATACACACTGCTGTTTTTGTTTTTAACCTGTGATATTGAAGTTCATAGTTAGGGTACAGTGCCTACCTTCTGCTTTTGGAATGGCAAGGTATATCGTGTTTAAGACTGTTTTCTTCAATCTGCAATGTATGATTGAAGGATCCATCTAACTCCTGTACTGTCACTTTAAGAGGTCCCTTTAAAAAGAAACATACCGTTCAAAGAAAGTGCTAGGAAAAAATAAAAAATCAAAACCACACAATGTGTGTTCTTATATGTACAGATATATTTATCAAGATATAAAACAACACTACACAAGACTTGCATGTGGAGACATAGGAAGGCAGTTGCTGCCAGAGGAGGGGAGAAATGAGACAGCTTGTTTCTCCCAAGATCTCTGTAAGTAACCCCTCCTTCTCTCTTCATTGACACTTTGTGTGTGCTCAATTTCAGTCTTTGCAAATAAGATCTCATTATAAAATTCTAATCAGCTCCCCACCCATAAGCTCTTCCTTTACTTAAAGTGGGGAGAAAGTGGTGCAGAAAGGTCATTTTGGAAAAAAAACTTACCACATATTTCTGAGTTCCAGGAGACGTATAATCTTGTTTTATTTCCAATTCCAAGACATTTCGTTTTCTATTAAAGGCAAAACTTCCATAAAATTTTACCACTCCACTCTGGTCTCTGATGAATGGTAAAGGAATCTTTGCATACTGGAATAAACATGTACTAAAAAAATTAATTATTCATTAGGGTAGTGATAATTTTCAAATGCATTCCCACCAGATCAAAGCTTGAGAGCATACTCCCAACTGCAAAATCAAATCCTTTGTAGATATGAATCCAAAGAGACTAGACAGAATGAATGAAAGCAGTTTGCCTTGAATTTTTCCTGGTTCCCAAAACTCAAACTTCCATTCCACCTCCTCCTGTCCCTATAAAATAAGGATTCCCAAACCTCAATTTTAAAATAAATTTTTTAATTCTAAGGATAAAATTGTTGTCAAGAACAGGAAGCAGATAAAGAAGCTGGTAATCCTAACTTGAAGTAAAATGGGGAAAAAGATACTAGATAAACATGCCTTCTACCTAAAAAATTAGATACACACTGCTGTTTTTGTTTTTAACCTGTGATATTGAAGTTCATAGTTAGGGTACAGTGCCTACCTTCTGCTTTTGGAATGGCAAGGTATATCGTGTTTAAGACTGTTTTCTTCAATCTGCAATGTATGATTGAAGGATCCATCTAACTCCTGTACTGTCACTTTAAGAGGTCCCTTTAAAAAGAAACATACCGTTCAAAGAAAGTGCTAGGAAAAAATAAAAAATCAAAACCACACAATGTGTGTTCTTATATGTACAGATATATTTATCAAGATATAAAACAACACTACACAAGACTTGCATGTGGAGACATAGGAAGGCAGTTGCTGCCAGAGGAGGGGAGAAATGAGACAGCTTGTTTCTCCCAAGATCTCTGTAAGTAACCCCTCCTTCTCTCTTCATTGACACTTTGTGTGTGCTCAATTTCAGTCTTTGCAAATAAGATCTCATTATAAAATTCTAATCAGCTCCCCACCCATAAGCTCTTCCTTTACTTAAAGTGGGGAGAAAGTGGTGCAGAAAGGTCATTTTGGAAAAAAAACTTACCACATATTTCTGAGTTCCAGGAGACGTATAATCTTGTTTTATTTCCAATTCCAAGACATTTCGTTTTCTATTAAAGGCAAAACTTCCATAAAATTTTACCACTCCACTCTGGTCTCTGATGAATGGTAAAGGAATCTTTGCATACTGGAATAAACATGTACTAAAAAAATTAATTATTCATTAGGGTAGTGATAATTTTCAAATGCATTCCCACCAGATCAAAGCTTGAGAGCATACTCCACTGCAAACCAGGTGGCAAAGCATTCAAAATTCGTATGAAAAATGTCTTCCCAGATTTAAAAAAAAATCCTGAAACATTAAGAAATTAATTTTTTAGAAAGAACCAAAACCACTCCCATTAACCTAGTAAGTACTTAGAAATGAAAAAATGTAACAATTGAAAAGTTCCAAGATACCATGCAAGTCGTGCCAACACCTAGCCACATCTGAAAGTCACCAGACCACTGCATCTCACAAGTAATCCTACAGGCCTGTCTGGTGGAATATTTACCTCCCTTACCATCCAACCTACTGCTGTACTCACACGCTAAAAGGTACTTTAATATAAGCCAAATTTTACAAATGTGTCCAAATGTGTGTATCTCAATGACTTATCAGCACCTGAGAGGAAATGATTTACAGTTCTTGCTTATTTATACTATTATTTACCTCCTTTTATCCCCCAAAGTCCTCTTTTTCCTTCTTCCCCTTATACAAATAACTTTCCCTCCCTCGCTGAACTACTACTGAAAAGGATACACCCACTGCTTTATTAAAGGCTGGATGTCTTTGCCAGAGACATTCGAGATGGATTTCAAAAACCCAGATGTGGAAACCAACATCTGACTCCACATATGGGACTGGAACTTCTGAGATGAAGCAGTACTGGCCAAACTTAGCAGTTTATTGAAAACCTGTAAGAATCAAAGTATTATTTAGTCTGTTTGTATGACACAATTATATATTGCTTTCACTTCTGTACTATTCCCACTATGCACTGTAAGTTTATTTACAGACAATTATAGAGGACAACAATTTCATATCTTACTTCATAGACTGTTTTAGTTAAAGATTATGAGCAGTAGAAGCATGAAAGATTTAAACAGCCAGACTACAAAACTATTCTTCTAAATATATGTGAATTTTAAATGATGTCCTGGCCAGACAATGACACTGTGTTTTTAAGAACTGTAATAATATATGACACCTATAACGTATTGTGCCACGAGCTTTAAGCAGGAACTGTACATATTCTTTAAGAAGTTGAGAACATTCAGTGTGGATTTACAGTTAAGAGTGGACCAGCTCTTTACAGCCCCTCTCTCATTTGCTATTTCTGTTCTTTAAAGGAAAGGCAAAAGACAGAGGATTCAAGAAACATAAGCAAATTTAAACTGCTTTTTCAAAATGATTGCTAAAAAGTTAATTTTCACTTAGCTCTAAGAATATCATCAGTGGGAAAAAAAAATAGCTGAACATTTATAATACCTTCTATTACCTCAACTAGTATATCTCAACAAGTTCTACCAAAGCTTGCTTAAAACATATGGCAGAATTTTAGTGACAGAAAAAAAAAAAAAACATTGATTCGGTAAATTTGCTTTTCTCTTGCAAATATTTCTAAATGGCATGTCATCCTTAATATTCGAAGTAATGCCACACACAAAATCCTAGTATATATCAGTTTTATTTTTAACCTAACATTCTAATTTTATCTTCATATAAACCTGGCATAATATGGGTCAAGTATTGATAGCCACTCTACATCTGAGGAAACACAAACAGAAGGAACAGGTTATTTACTGGACAACAGCTAATCAATAACTGAACTCTACAGCTATAAATTCAGATGCCCTGACTCCTATTCTATAGAACAGTATTTATATTATATGCATATAGAACAGATCTCTCTTTACAAGTTCTTTAATACTTACCTGTAACATAAATTCCATACTGATCCTATTTTCAATCAATCTCATCACAAGGTGTGCTTTACACTGAAACATAGTGTAGTATTCCCAGGAGAGCGTATGTGGATGTTTTATGGAAAAGTGTAGATGGGATGCCGGACTAAAACAATAAACAGATTTTCTTAGAGTTACAAATTGGAATGAGATAAACAAACTTCATGGCTATATAATGACATTAAGTCAAAAACCTCACAGGAATACCAGGGGATTTCCTTAGTCTGAGAGCAACAAAGACTAGGAAGCATCTAAAAGTAAACTTAACTAGAAATAAATTATGAAGTCTTGTGAAAGGATATAAAGGAAAATTTGAGCAAAGTTCCTAGGTAGGAAATTTCAATTGTGAGGCCAGACAATGATTTTTTGCAAAAACCTATAACGTATTGTGCCACGAGCTTTAAGCAGGAACTGTATTCTTTAAGAAGTTGAGAACATTCAGTGTGGATTTACAGTTAAGAGTGGACCAGCTCTTTACAGCCCTCTCTCATTTGCTATTTCTGTTCTTTAAAGGAAAGGCAAAAGACAGAGGATTCAAGAAACATAAGCAAATTTAAACTGCTTTTTCAAAATGATTGCTAAAAAGTTAATTTTCACTTAGCTCTAAGAATATCATCAGTGGGAAAAAAAAATAGCTGAACATTTATAATACCTTCTATTACCTCAACTAGTATATCTCAACAAGTTCTACCAAAGCTTGCTTAAAACATATGGCAGAATTTTAGTGACAGAAAAAAAAAAACATTGATTCGGTAAATTTGCTTTTCTCTTGCAAATATTTCTAAATGGCATGTCATCCTTAATATTCGAAGTAATGCCACACACAAAATCCTAGTATATATCAGTTTTATTTTTAACCTAACATTCTAATTTTATCTTCATATAAACCTGGCATAATATGGGTCAAGTATTGATAGCCACTCTACATCTGAGGAAACACAAACAGAAGGAACAGGTTATTTACTGGACAACAGCTAATCAATAACTGAACTCTACAGCTATAAATTCAGATGCCCTGACTCCTATTCTATAGAACAGTATTTATATTATATGCATATAGAACAGATCTCTCTTTACAAGTTCTTTAATACTTACCTGTAACATAAATTCCATACTGATCCTATTTTCAATCAATCTCATCACAAGGTGTGCTTTACACTGAAACATAGTGTAGTATTCCCAGGAGAGCGTATGTGGATGTTTTATGGAAAAGTGTAGATGGGATGCCGGACTAAAACAATAAACAGATTTTCTTAGAGTTACAAATTGGAATGAGATAAACAAACTTCATGGCTATATAATGACATTAAGTCAAAAACCTCACAGGAATACCAGGGGATTTCCTTAGTCTGAGAGCAACAAAGACTAGGAAGCATCTAAAAGTAAACTTAACTAGAAATAAATTATGAAGTCTTGTGAAAGGATATAAAGGAAAATTTGAGCAAAGTTCCTAGGTAGGAAGATATTTCAATTGTGAACTGAAATACTGTGAATATTTCAATGCTCTCCCAATTCATCCATATATTCCATGCAATTCCAATCAATATCTCCAGGCTAAAGGATACACAAAAAAACATTTTAGATGGATCATGTAGCTACAACAAAGGCAATGATAAAAGTACTAGAAGAAAATAAAGGACAAAATTTCTTTTCATAATTTTAGGGTGGGAAAATCTCCATAAGGAAAAACATAAAATTTGGAGGACATAAAGACCAGACTATGTAAAAATCAAAAATTCTGACATGACCAAAGAGATCATCAGTAAATTAAGATGGCTACAGTCAGCAGAAAATATTTATGACATACATGAAAATCTGAGGTATTTATACTTTTTTACTATTTCAAATAATGCTACAGTGACTATCTTTGAATATATATGCAAGTTATTTCTGTATGGCAAATATTTATAGACGAGTCTCTACTTAGAAGCTGAACTGCTGAAACTAAAAATTACCCATTTTAGAACTTTGACTGGTATCAACAAATTACCCTACAAATTAGTGCACGAAATTATTCTCTCACAATCAAAATATAAGAATAGTCATTATGTTTCCTTGAAAAGATAGTATATTGAAATTTAAGATATTTGCTAAATCGGTATTTGAAAAATTACTTTTCAACTTATTATTTGAAAAAGGTTAAATAAATTCCAAATAATAAGCATGTAAAAAGAACAAAGAAAATTCACATGTGGCTTTCCTGGCAGTTCAAAAGTAAAGAATCCACCTGCCACTGCAGGAAAAGCGGTGCAATCTCTGGTCGAGGAAGATCCCTTGCAGAAGGAAATGGCAACCCACTCCAGTATTCTTGCCTGGGAAATCCCACAGACAGAGGAGCCTGGCAGGCTATAGTTCATGGAGTGGCAAAGAGTCAGACACAACAGAAATTCAGGTACAGTCACATGGAATGCTTGCCAAAATATGCAAAATTAAAGTTTTGAAAAGGAAGTTTAAAGGAAAATTTGAGCAAAGTTCCTAGGTAGGAAGATATTTCAATTGTGAACTGAAATACTGTGAATATTTCAATGCTCTCCCAATTCATCCATATATTCCATGCAATTCCAATCAATATCTCCAGGCTAAAGGATACACAAAAAAACATTTTAGATGGATCATGTAGCTACAACAAAGGCAATGATAAAAGTACTAGAAGAAAATAAAGGACAAAATTTCTTTTCATAATTTTAGGGTGGGAAAATCTCCATAAGGAAAAACATAAAATTTGGAGGACATAAAGACCAGACTATGTAAAAATCAAAAATTCTGACATGACCAAAGAGATCATCAGTAAATTAAGATGGCTACAGTCAGCAGAAAATATTTATGACATACATGAAAATCTGAGGTATTTATACTTTTTTACTATTTCAAATAATGCTACAGTGACTATCTTTGAATATATATGCAAGTTATTTCTGTATGGCAAATATTTATAGACGAGTCTCTACTTAGAAGCTGAACTGCTGAAACTAAAAATTACCCATTTTAGAACTTTGACTGGTATCAACAAATTACCCTACAAATTAGTGCACGAAATTATTCTCTCACAATCAAAATATAAGAATAGTCATTATGTTTCCTTGAAAAGATAGTATATTGAAATTTAAGATATTTGCTAAATCGGTATTTGAAAAATTACTTTTCAACTTATTATTTGAAAAAGGTTAAATAAATTCCAAATAATAAGCATGTAAAAAGAACAAAGAAAATTCACATGTGGCTTTCCTGGCAGTTCAAAAGTAAAGAATCCACCTGCCACTGCAGGAAAAGCGGGTGCAATCTCTGGTCGAGGAAGATCCCTTGCAGAAGGAAATGGCAACCCACTCCAGTATTCTTGCCTGGGAAATCCCACAGACAGAGGAGCCTGGCAGGCTATAGTTCATGGAGTGGCAAAGAGTCAGACACAACAGAAATTCAGGTACAGTCACATGGAATGCTTGCCAAAATATGCATATATGGTTAATGTTTTGAAAAAGGAAAAGCACACAGTAATATATATAAATAAATCATATTTTATAACTATCATATACATATAAAGACCAAAAAAAAAAAAAAGGTCTGGAAGACAACAAGCACAGTATCAAATTTACAAGCACAGTTATCTCCAAGAAAAGGAAGTGGTGGAGTGACAGGTGGTAAAAGAGAGCTAGCCAGGATCTTTCACTTTTTACCCCACAAGCTTCTGAACTGTATTGCTCTGAATCTCTTCAAAGAGCATGTATGCATATGCTTGCTGCTTTTATACATAAATTTTGAAAATCAAACACCCAGAAAGAACTAAATAAATGGGCAGAGCTAAAGTGAAATCATTTAGTGTAAATAATATTTGCACAAAATGGGAAGGCTAATTACATGCTAGGAAACTGCCATATAGCAGGCAATGAGTCCATATATGTTTACAGCTTCATTTCAAGTAACCCTCGCAATCAATATGATTAAGAAAGATCATCACTGCTTTACATTTTAAAACACACACAGCCAGAAACGCTACACAATTTTCTCAGCTCACAAAAATCAGTAACTATAAAAATACAAGTTTCTCTAACTCCAAATTCCTAAGCCTTCCCAATGACTTAGTCTTATCTCAGTGACCATGCTTCAGCAAAAGAAAAGACAACTTCCAGTTTCTTAACAGTTGTACTTTTAGACAGTCTGGTTATTCCTACAGACCACAAGAAAAAAAAAAAAAGACTGCCTTTAAATGCACATCATAAAATATACAAGTTTACAAAGGAAACCAATCATAATGAAATACAGCTATCAAAACATTTTTCAAAACTATAACATAACCAATATATGTGCTAGTTTACTAATGCATTAATAACAAGATCTAGCAATGGTCTATTGTTATAATTCTAAAATAATGAGTGCATAGCATATCTCAAGATATTTGCTAACAATTAAATAAATGTCATAGGAAGGGCTTCCCCTGGTGGTCCAGTGGGTAAGGACACCGCCTTGCAGTGCAAGGGGCGCCGGTTAGAGCACTGGCCTGGGAAGATCCCACGTGCTGCAGAGCGGCTGGACTGATGTGCCCAATTACCATGGACTGATGTGTCCAATTACCAAGCTGGAGCTCTGGAGCGCATGTGCCCAGCACCAGTGCTCTGTGACAGCAGAGGCCGCTGCGATGGGAGGCCCACACAGAGCAAAGAACAAAGATGTATGAAAATGGATAAATGAAAGACCAATAGAAGTGGCCTGCCTGCCCCTTCCCTCCCCAACCCGCAACCCCCCCAAAAAATGTCATAGGAAAACATCTATGGCAAAGTCACGATACTGTCTGCTACCTACATTCATTAATTAAATAAAATATAAAATTACAGTTAATGGTTAGTAAAAATACAGAAAAATGTTCCCAGCCAATTCAATCCATATTGCATTAGAGAATTCATGGACCTGAGAATAAATAAGAATTCCTGGGCTTCCCTGGTGGTCCAGTGGGTAAGGACACCGCCTTGCAGTGCAAGGGGCACCGGTTCGATCCCTGGCCTGGGAGGATCCCACGTGCCACGGAGCGGCTGGACTGATGTGTCCAATTACCGAGCCGGAGCTCTGGAGCGCATGCGCCCAGCACCAGTGCTCTGTGACAGCAGAGGCCGCTGCGATGGGAGGCCCACACAGAGCAAAGAACAAAGATGTATGAAAATGGATAAATGAAAGACCAATAGAAGTGGCCTGCCTGCCCCTTCCCTCCCCAACCCGCAACCCCCCCAAAAAATGTCATAGGAAAACATCTATGGCAAAGTCACGATACTGTCTGCTACCTACATTCATTAATTAAATAAAATATAAAATTACAGTTAATGGTTAGTAAAAATACAGAAAAATGTTCCCAGCCAATTCAATCCATATTGCATTAGAGAATTCATGGACCTGAGAATAAATAAGAATTCCTGGGCTTCCCTGGTGGTCCAGTGGGTAAGGACACCGCCTTGCAGTGCAAGGGGCGCCAGTTCGATCCCTGGCCTGGGAGGATCCCACGTGCCACGGAGCGACTGGACCGATGCGTCCAATGACCGAGCCGGAGCTTTGGAGCACATGCACCCAAAGCCAGTGCTCTGCGACAACAGAGGCCACTGCAATGGGAGGCCCACGCGGGCCAAAGAACAAAGATGGATGAAAAATAGACAAATGAAAGACCAACAGAAGCGGCCCCCCCGCCCCCTCCCTCCCCACCCTACCCCCCAAAAGATAAATAAATAAATGTTTAAAAAAAAAAGAATTCCTGCTAGCACCATGATGCTGTTATAAGCAGTTACTTCCTTCCTTTACTTGCTAAGAAACAGAAAGAGGGAAAAGGAAAAAAGAGAATAAAGGGAAAAAGAGAAACAAAAGGAAAGAGTAAGTAAGTGTCTAGATAGTTGACCATTTAGATAAACAAGTATAGGTAGGCTGTATTGTGCTGGAATTAACTACTCAGACTTAAAAATTAATCAGCATAAGCAAAATACTTGTCTCTGTTATTTTTAAACTTCTATGAGAACAGTATATTAACATTAGGAAGTGAATACAAAAAAAAAGGCATTGTTTCTTTTAGTCTTTCATTTTTAATGTTTAAGTCCACCTATAGCCATCACATACAGTTGTAATGAAAGCAGTAATGAGACTACTACTGGTATCTGTGGCCTCAGTGTTACTACAGACTGTTCTTTGGCCTGTGTGGGCCTCAATTCACATAAATGATCCTAAGACTCATGCCATAAAACAAGGTCTGCAGCATCATCTCTGAACAATAAACATACTTATCCTTCTCCTTTCCTCCACCAAATATGGGATGTAATAAAACTCCACCAGTTTTTAGTTCATATGCCACTATTTTGTCCAGCTCCTAAAAAAGACATAAAACCAGGGGTCAGTGAAAATTATTTTTACGTATTAAATTTTAGGACCTACACTGTGATTTCTTACATCCTGGAATCAGAATGAAAATTTCCGAAAATAAATGAAACGATTTGGAGAGTAGCTTATGTTCTTATAAACAAGCAGACTACACAGATGGCTGAATGATGGCGCCAAGAAGCCTTCTCTGCTTTGTGACCTCAGGGCTGGCCGGTGGCCTAGCAACGTTTCCTAACGGCTCTTCCCAACCTCTCTGACCTGATCTCAAGTTTATTTCTTCCTTCTCTGTATTTTGCTTTAAATTTCTTCCTTCTCTGTATTTTGCTCTGCGACAACAGAGGCCACTGCAATGAGGCCCACGCGGGGCCAAAGAACAAAGATGGATGAAAAATAGACAAATGAAAGACCAACATAAGCGGCCCCCGCCCTCCCTCCCCACCCTACCCCCCAAAAGATAAATAAATAAATGTTTAAAAAAAAAAGAATTCCTGCTAGCACCATGATGCTGTTATAAGCAGTTACTTCCTTCCTTTACTTGCTAAGAAACAGAAAGAGGGAAAAGGAAAAAAGAGAATAAAGGGAAAAAGAGAAACAAAAGGAAAGAGTAAGTAAGTGTCTAGATAGTTGACCATTTAGATAAACAAGTATAGGTAGGCTGTATTGTGCTGGAATTAACTACTCAGACTTAAAAATTAATCAGCATAAGCAAAATACTTGTCTCTGTTATTTTTAAACTTCTATGAGAACAGTATATTAACATTAGGAAGTGAATACAAAAAAAAAGGCATTGTTTCTTTTAGTCTTTCATTTTTAATGTTTAAGTCCACCTATAGCCATCACATACAGTTGTAATGAAAGCAGTAATGAGACTACTACTGGTATCTGTGGCCTCAGTGTTACTACAGACTGTTCTTTGGCCTGTGTGGGCCTCAATTCACATAAATGATCCTAAGACTCATGCCATAAAACAAGGTCTGCAGCATCATCTCTGAACAATAAACATACTTATCCTTCTCCTTTCCTCCACCAAATATGGGATGTAATAAAACTCCACCAGTTTTTAGTTCATATGCCACTATTTTGTCCAGCTCCTAAAAAAGACATAAAACCAGGGGTCAGTGAAAATTATTTTTACGTATTAAATTTTAGGACCTACACTGTGATTTCTTACATCCTGGAATCAGAATGAAAATTTCCGAAAATAAATGAAACGTATTTGGAGAGTAGCTTATGTTCTTATAAACAAGCAGACTACACAGATGGCTGAATGATGGCGCCAAGAAGCCTTCTCTGCTTTGTGACCTCAGGGCTGGCCGGTGGCCTAGCAACGTTTCCTAACGGCTCTTCCCAACCTCTCTGACCTGATCTCAAGTTTATTTCTTCCTTCTCTGTATTTTGCTTCTGGTGGAAGATTTAAGCAAGTAAGAATAAATACGGACAAAACTATGTCAGGAATCTGCAATTTTAAAAACTTCTCTAGTTTTCCCTGATGCAGGTTAAAATGAAAAAAAGAAAGTTTGAGTAGAAAAAAAGGCAACACGACTGTGCTGAAAATTCATGACTAGTTTAAATAATATACAAACAGTACAGAAAAATGGCAAAAATCATAGTGAAGTAGTTGAAACTCAGGTTTGAATCCTAGCTCTACCTCATTAGCTGTGTTACTTTAGCCAAATAACTTCTCTGTGTCTCAGTTTTCTTATCTGTAAAATGCAATAAAATGACAGAGTAATTAGGAGGATTAAGATATTATTATTTATAAAAATGTTTATAACAGTGCCTGAAATACTCTCAGTGCTATGTGTCCTATTTCCCCCTTGGCTAATAGCTTCTGAACTTAAAATGGATTCTTCCAGTTCTAGACATATATGAATTCTTTCAATTCTCAATGTTTGAAATCTTTTACAATTACTTTTTGGCTTACTTAAGCTTCAGTTTAGGTGATGAAGGTATGTAAAATGAGGCAAGAGGGAAGACAGAGGTGTCTATTTAATGAGGCTATTAAAGGTTGAAAATTTTCCACCTGAGAAAGAAGATAAACATGATATGATTACAATGTATATAAACGGAATGTGTTAGGCAAAACACAACTGATTTTTTTCTTTTGACCAAAATTTTTAAATAATGAGAAAAGATGCGAAAATGGCACAGAATATAAATGCACTGAGGGACTAGGCAATATACAATAAGTACTTCCTATGGCCTGGGCACCGTATGTATCACATGCACAATGTCTCGATTCCTGTTCATGGTGTATCAATAGACACTACTAGTTCTTACTCCCCTCATACAAGGTAGGCTTGCAAAGATGAACCAAAACCATCAATAAAGCTTGTGAATGTATGAAGCAAAAGGAAAAGCAAACTGACTCCAGAATCTGGGTTCTAAGTCTAAACAAATTGAGAAAACAGAGAATTCATTAAAAATGATTACTAGGAGGAGCTGGAATATATATAAACAGCTGAAATGATGTTTAAGGAGCTTAAATATTCTCATTCTCAGCTAAAAAAAGTATTTGGAGGCTGACACTGACAATGGAAACTAAATAAAATAGATCAGTCTCTGTAAAACGATTCTCATTTTTCTGGAAAAAAAATCAGGGACTTTGAAACAACACGAAGTATTTTCTAGTTACTAAAACTGAAGGAAAAAGTTTGGCCCCGCGGCCTCCCCGTAGGCAGCGCGGCATTCCGAAAGCCCCGCGTGCCGCATTGCCATGGCTGCCTGGGCTACCGTCGGCCCCACTGGCGAGAGCCTGTGCTACGCCAAGTACTTGCAGCACCCGACGTCGAACGCCAACCTTGACTGAGGACTGGCAAGAAATTTGATAGCCGTGGGGCTGGGTACTGCAGCTCTTGGATTTGCAGGTCGCTACGCATTTCAGATCTGGAAACATCTAGGACAAGTAATCACAGAAATTGCACAGAAGATTTCAACTCCTAGCTTTTCATAATACTATAAAGGAGGATTTGAATAGAAAATGAGTAGGCGAGAAGCGAGTCTGATTTGGGGTATAAGCTCTTCTGCCAGCAAGGCCAAGATTAGAGCAGCTCACAGGAGAATCATGATTTTCAATCACCCAGATAAAGGTGGATCTCCTTACTTAGCAACCAAAATTAATGAAGCAAAAGACTTGCTAGAAGCAACCACCAAACACTGATTGATACTCAAGGACCACTCTGAAGGAGAGAAAAGGGGGACCTATAAAAATTGTCCTGCAGGTTCATCTAAACCATGGCCTTCATAATTTTCATACGTGTGCTGACCACAGTCATTTCTTCCACAACTAATCTATGTAATAATTAAAGTTGAACAGTCAAAAAAAAGGGAAAGGGAAAAACTGGAGAACATGAAGCTGTCTTACTGACTTCTAAGTGAATAAATGGGATTTAGCTGCTTTTACCTCTTTAATCCAGTGGCGGTATTCATTAACGCCAAAAGTTTTTTTCATCCAAAGACCATAAATATAACCGGAAATTCCCTTCAATACCCATTCATCAGACCTAAACAGTGAACAGTCAAATAATAATATATTATTTTATATATTTCAATATAAATGAAATATATTTTATTATTTTAACAATAAGAATTCTTCAGATAAGGCCAAAGAGAATAACAGAGTAAGCATGGCATGTACTTCTTCACCTTCTTAAAGGAAATGAAAGTTATTAAAACATCTGGTTTTCCCACTTCCTCCAGCTGAGTTCTACTTATCCAATCCTTACATCATCTCTACATCGGACTTCAACTTATACAATGATGAAGCCACTTTATCCTCCTGTTTCAAGGCCAAGGTACCTTACCTATCTTGTGCTTTCCTCTGGCACTGTTCCTTCCCTCATGCCCAAGTCTGTCCACACCGTCTGCCTCTAAGGAAATACATGTGCAAAGCCAGGACTGTACTGCTAAATTCTGCAAAGTGCACATTCTATTACTGGCAATTCCATGCATGATTATAAGTGGGACTCTAAAATCTAAAGCATGATTACTTATTTTTTAGTTTATTAAGAGGAAATACGACACCCGTTCATTCATTTATTTATTTATATGTTTATCCATTCATTTCATTCATTCATTCAAGCATTCTGTCTGCCATGTTCCAGATACTATTCTTTAATGAAACTACGTGTCTTAGAAAATTGTAAATCAGGAAACCTTATCCTCGCTACCTTTCCTCTCAAGAAAAAAAAAAAAAAGAAATTAAGACTTACATACTATCAATTTGTAAGGCAACCAAGATAAAGGTGGATCTCCTTACTTAGCAACCAAAATTAATGAAGCAAAAGACTTGCTAGAAGCAACCACCAAACACTGATTGATACTCAAGGACCACTCTGAAGGAGAGAAAAGGGGGACCTATAAAAATTGTCCTGCAGGTTCATCTAAACCATGGCCTTCATAATTTTCATACGTGTGCTGACCACAGTCATTTCTTCCACAACTAAT
Organism: Tragulus kanchil; assembly: GCA_022376925.1. Taxonomy (NCBI): domain Eukaryota; kingdom Metazoa; phylum Chordata; class Mammalia; order Artiodactyla; family Tragulidae; genus Tragulus; species Tragulus kanchil. Next base: position 81,276,931 of record JAIOJX010000002.1, read on the forward strand.
CTATGTAATAATTAAAGTTGAACAGTCAAAAAAAAGGAAGGAAAATCTGGAGAACATGAAGCTGTCTTACTGACTTCTAAGTGAATAAATGGGATTTAGCTGCTTTTACCTCTTTAATCCAGTGGCGGTATTCATTAACGCCAAAAGTTTTTTTCATCCAAAGACCATAAATATAACCGGAAATTCCCTTCAATACCCATTCATCAGACCTAAACAGTGAACAGTCAAATAATAATATATTATTTTATATATTTCAATATAAATGAAATATATTTTATTATTTTAACAATAAGAATTCTTCAGATAAGGCCAAAGAGAATAACAGAGTAAGCATGGCATGTACTTCTTCACCTTCTTAAAGGAAATGAAAGTTATTAAAACATCTGGTTTTCCCACTTCCTCCAGCTGAGTTCTACTTATCCAATCCTTACATCATCTCTACATCGGACTTCAACTTATACAATGATGAAGCCACTTTATCCTCCTGTTTCAAGGCCAAGGTACCTTACCTATCTTGTGCTTTCCTCTGGCACTGTTCCTTCCCTCATGCCCAAGTCTGTCCACACCGTCTGCCTCTAAGGAAATACATGTGCAAAGCCAGGACTGTACTGCTAAATTCTGCAAAGTGCACATTCTATTACTGGCAATTCCATGCATGATTATAAGTGGGACTCTAAAATCTAAAGCATGATTACTTATTTTTTAGTTTATTAAGAGGAAATACGACACCCGTTCATTCATTTATTTATTTATATGTTTATCCATTCATTTCATTCATTCATTCAAGCATTCTGTCTGCCATGTTCCAGATACTATTCTTTAATGAAACTACGTGTCTTAGAAAATTGTAAATCAGGAAACCTTATCCTCGCTTACCTTTCCTCTCAAGAAAAAAAAAAGAAAAAGAAATTAAGACTTACATACTATCAATATTTGTTATAATCATAAACTATAATTTTAAAGGAATTTTGTCTGTTTCTTCAAGTCTACCTCAAGTTAGTAAGAAAATAGTGTTTTACTTCTCACATGTTTCAAGTAAATTAGTACAAGGCTAGGCACTTTACAGGAAAATTCCCACAGCATTATCACTACTGTAGAGTGATACCTTATATCAACTGCACTGAATACTAATATTAGAATTCTAACTGTAGTTCTCTATACATTCCAGTCCTTATATGTACAGTATTTATTCAGTTCTTTAAACAACTACTGCTATCAAAATTACCTTATTCTTATTGAAAATTATAAAGTTAATTATACTGATATATTGAGGACATGGCCAAAAATTTAGGATGAAATTTATACTAACTTCTTTTTAAACATATAAAGAATAGCATCTACTAATTATAAACAGTTAGAACAAAGTTCAACATACATCGCAGGAAAAGAAAATAAAAATAAACTTTTCTAATTTTTCTTCACTAGAGTTGTAAACTTTGAAATTACTCACCAAGACATTCTGGATATGAAACATCCAAAAAACTGCTGAGCCAAGGACTGGGCTAAACACCTTCTAGTCAAAGGTGTCTCATCTATAATCATAGCACTGTGTAACAGATTTGTGCTGGAATTTCAAAGAAGAAACAGCTAATTATAACCAAAAAAAAATACTCAATCAAAATAAAATAAGCACACTTTAAAAGTGATGGAATTAAAAATAAATAAACAAATAAAAGTGATGGAATTCAGTAACAGAGAAAAACAAGAATACTGTCCCCAGGGCTTCCCTGGTGGTCCAGTGGGTAGGGACGCCGCCTTGCAGTGCGGGGGGTGCCAGTTCGATCCCTGGCCTGGGAAGATCCCACGTGTCCAATTACTGGGCTGGAGCTCTGGAGCGCATGCGCTCAGAGCCGGTGCGACAGCAGAGGCCACCGCGATGGGGGGCCCACGCGGGCCAAAGGACAAAGATGGATGAAAATAGACAAATGAAAGACCAATGGAGGTGGCCTGCCCGCCCCCCTCCCTCCCCACCTCACTCCCCACAAAAAAAAAAAAAAAAAAAAAAAAAAAAAAAGAATACTGTCCCCAGGAGCTTTCACATCTTTTTAAATTTTAGCTGAAACCCATATCTTAATAACTTTGTATAAAATAATGTTCCCGGGCTTCCCTTGGTGGTCCAGTGGGTGGGGGCGCCGCCTTGCGGTGCGGGGGGTGCCAGTTCGATCCCTGGCCTGGGAAGATCCCACGTGTCCAATTACTGGGCTGGAGCTCTGGAGCGCATGCGCTCAGAGCCGGTGCGACAGCAGAGGCCACCGCGATGGGGGGCCCACGCGGGCCAAAGGACAAAGATGGATGAAAATAGACAAATGAAAGACCAATGGAGGTGGCCTGCCCGCCCCCCTCCCTCCCCACCGCCCTCCCCACAAAATAAAAAAAAAAAAAAAAAAAAAGAATACTGTCCCCAGGAGCTTTCACATCTTTTTAAATTTTAGCTGAAACCCATATCTTAATAACTTTGTATAAAATAATGTTCCCCGGGGCTTCCCCTTGGTGGTCCAGAGGGTGAGGACACCGCCTTGCGGTGCAGGGGGCGCCAGTTCGATCCCTGGTCTGGGAGGATCCCACGTGCCGCGGAGCAGCTGGACTGATGTGTCCAATTACCGAGCGGGAGCTCTGGGGCGCATCCGCCCAGAGCCAGGGCTCTACGACTACAGACGCCACTGCGATGGGAGGCCCACACCGGCCAAAAGAACAAAGACGGATGAAAACAGAAAAATGAAAGACCAACAGAAGTGGCCCACCCATCCCCCTCCCTCCCCACCCCACCCCCAAAAAAGATGAAAGAAAAAAAAGAATTAATAATAATAATAATAATAATAATAATAATAATGTTCCCCACTGATTCTAGTGAAAAATATAAATATCCTTTTTGGGGGCTAGGCCATTGCAGTTTGCAATCAGAAACTGATACATTAATCAGAGACTAGTCCTTTTATGAGGGGTTCCTCCAATTTCAAAAATCCTTTCCTCACAGTCCTACTAATTTTATGTGCTATAATAAATACAATAACCCATCAGATCTTCTAACAACTCTGAAGTACTCAGGAACACTACAATTATGTCCATTTTACAGATGAGAAAATAGACCCAGAAAAAAAATTTACTGATCCTGAGACATGAATAAAACAAAGTTTTCTCTTTCTTTTCATATAAGTTTGTGATATTAGTAACTTTTTAAATAGTGCTAGGACAAAAACCCTACTAAATATCCATATAGTAATTTGTACATTTTCAAATGCATAAACAGAAAAGACACTAAAACAAACCCATAAAATAGTAGTAAAAGTTAATTCTGGATAAAGATATAATGACTCTTTGGGGTTATTCTGAGATTTTCTTCTTTATACTTTGCTACATTTTAAAATTTTGACACACTAGATTTTCTACAAAGCCAACCGTAACTAAATTGAAGGGAAAAAGTTCAAAATACATTTTAAAAAATGATCATAAAATAGATAACCTTCATGTCATTAACCTAATTTAGTCATTTCAAACTGGGATACAGACCTAAAAATGCTCATGGAGGCATACGCAGCCACTTCGACATAAGCCTCATCAATGAATACAGTCTTAAAACAGGAATATGGGTATCGACATGTAAGAATTTCTTCATAAAATTCAAAAACTTCATGAAGATATGACGTGGTATGTTTAAGCAATGGAAGAAGCTGAGGTAAACAAAAATGAGTAACCTAAAAACAAAACGCAGGGAAGAAAAGCATTAAATAAAAGAGTTAATTTACATCTTAGATTTCCTAAGTATCTCAGTTATAAACGAGGCAGCACATAAGTCTCTCCCTTCTTCCCGCTTTATTTTTTTCAATAAATACATGGCACTGAGAGAAAACACTGGTATGAAATTAGTGATTACTGTTATGTTTATGAAATAGTCAATGCATCAATATTAAATTCATGATAGATTATAAATCTCTGAAATGCTTAGATCCAATGAAATATGACCTCAGTTACAAATTAAAGTTTCTTTTACATAGCAATATAAAATAAGAACATTCTAAAATTCTAAGACTTATTAAAACCTGTCTTTTATTCATAAATTTAATCTAGTGAATACTGCATATCACAGTACTATCTTACATAATTAAAAGTTAACAATCTTCAGTACATATGAAGAGCAACATGAAAGCTGCAAGGAAGGCTTATTGGTAGTGAGCAGACAAGAAATGCTAGCAACTGAAATAATAATTCTGATTTTCTTCCACTACCTCCACTTTGGACACAAACAGTCATGTATTACATGCTGTCACACTGGTGTCACTTACTATGATTCTGTGCTAAAAGGATTAACATTAATAATGACATCATCACTTCTGACCAGAGGGCTGAGATGGCTCAGTGGTAAAAAATCTGCTGCCAGTGCAAGGAGATGCAGGAAATGTGGGTTTGATCCCTGGGTCAGGAAGATCCCCTGGAGGAGGGCATAGCAACCCACTCTAGTATTCTTGCCTGGAGAATCCCAAGCATAGAGGAGCCTGGCGGGCTACAGCCCATGGGGTTGCAAACAGCTGGACAGGACTGAACAACTAAGCACTCTGACCAGAATGACCCAGAAGGGTTTCATGAAAAAGACTAAATCTGAGTTAATCTTTCTGAACTGGACAAAAACTTGTCAGGTAAGGAGAGGAAAAGAGGACATCGCAAACAGAGTCAAACACATGGAAAAATATGGTTTGGTTGGAAAAAAAATCTAAAAGTGCACTGAACAAACATAAACAGAAATAAGGATAAAGCTAGAAAGGAATATTAGGGTCAAATTCTAGAAGCCATGCTAAAGAGACCTGATGACTGTAGGATGTGGAGGCAAGGAAAGTTTTTAATATATGATCAAAAGTGTTCTAACAGCATCATGAAAGAACAGATTAGATACTACTCTTAAGTGAACAATAAGCACGCATGGATTATTAGTGATGAGGGCCCAGACTGAATCATGATGAGCACTCTTACTGGTACACAAAAACCAATATATTCATCAAAAAAAGAGAGACTACTTTTAGATAAAACTGTTGCCATTTAGTCGCTCAGTCGTGTCCAACTCTTTGTGGCCCTATGGACTGCAGCCCGCCAGGCTCCTCTGTACTTGGGATTCTCCAGGAAAGAATACTGGAGAGGACTGCCATCTCCTTCTCCAGGGAAACTTCCCAACCCAGGGAGGGAACCCAAGTCTCCCTGCGGCCGACTCTTTACCACTGAGCCACCTGCGATATTGGTCCTGAGAAATGGCAACTTGAAAGTATGGTAGTGAGCAGACAAGAAATGCTAGCAACTGAAATAATAATTCTGATTTTCTTCCACTACCTCCACTTTGGACACAAACAGTCATGTATTACATGCTGTCACACTGGTGTCACTTACTATGATTCTGTGCTAAAAGGATTAACATTAATAATGACATCATCACTTCTGACCAGAGGGCTGAGATGGCTCAGTGGTAAAAAATCTGCTGCCAGTGCAAGGAGATGCAGGAAATGTGGGTTTGATCCCTGGGTCAGGAAGATCCCCTGGAGGAGGGCATAGCAACCCACTCTAGTATTCTTGCCTGGAGAATCCCAAGCATAGAGGAGCCTGGCGGGCTACAGCCCATGGGGTTGCAAACAGCTGGACAGGACTGAACAACTAAGCACTCTGACCAGAATGACCCAGAAGGGTTTCATGAAAAAGACTAAATCTGAGTTAATCTTTCTGAACTGGACAAAAACTTGTCAGGTAAGGAGAGGAAAAGAGGACATCGCAAACAGAGTCAAACACATGGAAAAATATGGTTTGGTTGGAAAAAAAAAAATCTAAAAGTGCACTGAACAAACATAAACAGAAATAAGGATAAAGCTAGAAAGGAATATTAGGGTCAAATTCTAGAAGCCATGCTAAAGAGACCTGATGACTGTAGGATGTGGAGGCAAGGAAAGTTTTTAATATATGATCAAAAGTGTTCTAACAGCATCATGAAAGAACAGATTAGATACTACTCTTAAGTGAACAATAAGCACGCATGGATTATTAGTGATGAGGGCCCAGACTGAATCATGATGAGCACTCTTACTGGTACACAAAAACCAATATATTCATCAAAAAAAGAGAGACTACTTTTAGATAAAACTGTTGCCATTTAGTCGCTCAGTCGTGTCCAACTCTTTGTGGCCCTATGGACTGCAGCCCGCCAGGCTCCTCTGTACTTGGGATTCTCCAGGAAAGAATACTGGAGAGGACTGCCATCTCCTTCTCCAGGGAAACTTCCCAACCCAGGGAGGGAACCCAAGTCTCCCTGCGGCCGACTCTTTACCACTGAGCCACCTGCGATATTGGTCCTGAGAAACAAGTCAACTGGCCAGGTATTCAACCAACTTGCTACCAAATAACTTGAAAGCCTTAGATTCATTCCATACTACTAAGTACTTTAAAGTGATTTTTCACCTCTTTGTAAAGAAGGGGTCAAAATAACAATTAGCATTTTTAAAAGGGAAGAACAAGATTCACTCAGTTAATAAGATGAAATCAGTGACCCAATTCTATGTGCTCTCAAAATAATTAGTTCCACCCAGGCTGCCAGGATAGACAATGAATAAAAAAATAAATTAGAACATTACATACAAGAAGATAGTTTTACAACTACAACGATCAAAAATAAAACCAAAAAGAGCTTTAGATATCAGTTACAGACATCAACCTACACTCTAACCAAGGTACCTGAAACTCTTTCAGAACACTAAGCCCTCTGAGGAAATAAAAACACGAAAATTTAAAATCCCAACATTTAAAAGGAGTTTGTATCATCAGATTAAAGACCTTTCTCTCTAGGGAGAGATCTCATAGTTGAAAGAAGAATTAAGAAGAAATTGGTATTTCATTAATATTCTCCTAATCAGGCTTCAAAGGGAGGGAAAGAATGATTTACCTCATGCATATACGGATCCACAAGTATTTCAAAAGGTCCAATGGCCAAGGAGATATTTGACAGATGTTGGAATGGTAAGCATGTAATGGAAGGTCTTCTTCCTCATATCATGGGTGTACATGGTCTCCACCAAATCTCCATTGGAAACAGCCACCATGGCAGCATCCACTGTAAATTCCAATTTCCATGTACATAATTCAGAGTACGAATCAACACACGGGAACCAAAATCTAGAAAAAAGATCAACAGTATAGAAAATATGTCACAAGTATAACCTACATTGTTTCTGCCACATATAAGTCATTTTAACATTTACAGAATGGGTACAAAAAAAATGTTAGCTCTCTGCCCACTGATACTTTTTACTGAGTAACCTGAAAGAACGTGATTAAAGATACAGTTTCATTTAGTCGTCAGTCGTGTCCAACTCTTTGTGGCCCTATGGACTGCAGCCCGCCAGGCTCCTCTGTACTTGGGATTCTCCAGGAAAGAATACTGGAGAGGACTGCCATCTCCTTCTCCAGGGAAACTTCCCAACCCAGGGAGGGAACCCAAGTCTCCCTGCGGCCGACTCTTTACCACTGAGCCACCTGCGATATTGGTCCTGAGAAACAAGTCAACTGGCCAGGTATTCAACCAACTTGCTACCAAATAACTTGAAAGCCTTAGATTCATTCCATACTACTAAGTACTTTAAAGTGATTTTTCACCTCTTTGTAAAGAAGGGGTCAAAATAACAATTAGCATTTTTAAAAGGGAAGAACAAGATTCACTCAGTTAATAAGATGAAATCAGTGACCCAATTCTATGTGCTCTCAAAATAATTAGTTCCACCCAGGCTGCCAGGATAGACAATGAATAAAAAAATAAATTAGAACATTACATACAAGAAGATAGTTTTACAACTACAACGATCAAAAATAAAACCAAAAAGAGCTTTAGATATCAGTTACAGACATCAACCTACACTCTAACCAAGGTACCTGAAACTCTTTCAGAACACTAAGCCCTCTGAGGAAATAAAAACACGAAAATTTAAAATCCCAACATTTAAAAGGAGTTTGTATCATCAGATTAAAGACCTTTCTCTCTAGGGAGAGATCTCATAGTTGAAAGAAGAATTAAGAAGAAATTGGTATTTCATTAATATTCTCCTAATCAGGCTTCAAAGGGAGGGAAAGAATGATTTACCTCATGCATATACGGATCCACAAGTATTTCAAAAGGTCCAATGGCCAAGGAGATATTTGACGCAGATGTTGGAATGGTAAGCATGTAATGGAAGGTCTTCTTCCTCATATCATGGGTGTACATGGTCTCCACCAAATCTCCATTGGAAACAGCCACCATGGCAGCATCCACTGTAAATTCCAATTTCCATGTACATAATTCAGAGTACGAATCAACACACGGGAACCAAAATCTAGAAAAAAGATCAACAGTATAGAAAATATGTCACAAGTATAACCTACATTGTTTCTGCCACATATAAGTCATTTTAACATTTACAGAATGGGTACAAAAAAAATGTTAGCTCTCTGCCCACTGATACTTTTTACTGAGTAACCTGAAAGAATGTGATTAAAGATACAGCTCTGTCTCCAAATATTACTTCACAGTTAATAATCAAATATATCACATAGTTTGACAGTATTAATCAAATATAGCATGTGGTACCTCCAGTTAAACCCTGAAAAGAAGTAAGCAATTCTTAGTTCCCGACTTTTTAATCAAAAATAATTTTTACTTGCATATTCACAGTTTTATGTAGCATTCATTTTCAGGCATGAAAAATGCTTACAATAAAGTTTTAAAAAATACAATATTCAGAATCCATTCCATACATCAGGAAACTGCTTCTCTGTGTGATGCATTGCATAAATTCAGACAGTGCTGGTAAAGCCAGACAAAATTTCTATTCAATGTTCTATTCAGATCAAGTTTTAATATGTGCCAGCCTCTGCACCTTATTACTGAAACACAAAAAAGTAGAAGACAACATCCCTGGCTTGGAGGAGTTAACAATCTGAAGAGAATACATATAAAATAACATTTCAATAACATGGCTAACTGCCAAGCTATGAGAATAAACTGCAATTACATGCAACAATAAAGGTACATCTCACTACCATAGTGTTACATAAGAAAGCCAGATATAAAGAGCATAATGCACTTGCTTCCACTTAATAAAGTTCAAAAATAGCTGTAATTAATCTATGGCCTTTTAGAGACCAGGATGGATATTACTCTTGGGCAAGAGGCTATTATCAGGTGGGAAGTGGAGTGGCTAGAAGGGGTGACTCTGCGATGCTGACAATGCTAATGTTCTTTTTCTTGATGTGAGTGTGAATGACAGGAATCTGCTCACTTATGACAATGTAGTGAGCTTTCTATTTACAATTTGTTAACTTTCCGTATGTTGTTTTACTTCGATACAAAAGTTTAAAAAATGAAAGCATTGAGATGACTTAAGAACAGGAGACTTAAATAAATAAATAAATGAAAAAAACAAAACAAAACAAAAAAAGAACAGGAGACTTAAAAAGGAAAGTAAGGAAGACAGGAGAAAGAATGATTGAAGGAGGAATGATTGAAGGAGGAATGATTGAAGGAACAAGATTCAGAAGAGGTTAAGGTAGTTGGGGATCAAAACTCGTACTTCTCATTTTACACTAAATACATGTGTTGCATAGAGAGAGAGAGAGAAAATGCAATTGAAAAAAATAAAATCAACTAAAATATATAAAAAAGAATGAGTAATCTACCTTGTGGAATTCTGATACCCACAAGAGAAAACATGGGCACCTCTCTCTGCCATGCTTCCCTCTACACTGGGCACCACAAAATGAAGACCTCCTTTTGGCTGATCCAAAGAAAAATTGATGTGTATCTTTAGGACCTTTAACTCTGCAACAAATAAATACATACACAGATATATAAATACATAGTAAGCAACAGGGATCAATACCTTAAGGGCAAACATTCACACTGGACATAAAGTGGGAATGAAAGGCTGAGCTTTACCTTAAAAAAAAATTATACTACTTAACCTGGTTTAGGTTTTTACCATTTCTTTGCCAATAAGAGCTCACCAATCTGTCCCTATTGGTGTCCTTACCTCCACTCAATTCTAGTCACTGTTAGCTGTGTGCTCCCAAAACACAGATCATACCATATTCTCCTCTCCACATTTCTGACAATGCTATACTGCCACAGCAAAAAGTTCAAAATTACCACCAAAGACACTTACAGCCTTCCAGATACAATTCAAACTTAACTTCTCAAGTTTGTTCTCTTATTATGCTTCTGCACAGATTTTTAATCCTATTTGTGACTTTGAGGAGGAGGAGGAGTGCGTGCAGTAGATGGTAATAACATCATGCAGCATTACTTATTATGCTTGATTTCTAAGCAATAAATATAGGTTGCTTTCACAAGACTGGGCTTCCTAGGTGGCTCAGTGGTAAAGAACCTGCCCACCAATGCAGGAGATGCAAGAAGACTTGGGTTCAGTCCCTGAGTCTGAAAGATCCCCTGGAGAAGGAAATGCCAACTCTCTCCAATATTCTTGCTTGGAAAATCCCATGGACAGAGGAGCCTGGCGGGTCCCAATCCATGAGGTCATAAAGAGTTAGACACAACTGAATACACACACACATCCATCATTCACAAAATTTAAAGAGATATTTCTTTTAATTTCCCCCAGAAGATTACAACCATATGGACTTTCTCCAACTCCTGAATTCAGTGATGACCTTCCATGTCTGTCCCCTAAACTAGGCAACACCCCTAAAAATAAATCCTACCCCCAACCCACACAGACACATGCACTAACTACCCCTCAAAACAAAAATAGTATATTTTACTTCCTTATCTTGATTAATTTTACAAGGCAAACTAAAGGCAGAGATGCATAATAATTAAAATAGCTATAACTTTATACAGGAAAAGAAAGATTTAGAAAGAGTAAAAGTATGCAGAGGGTGTCAGGAACCCTACGTTCTAGCCTTGGCTCCTCTACTAATAAATGACATTTACCAGGTCACTTACTCTCTCTAAACTTCAGGTTACCCTTCTGTAAAAGAAGAAATTGAACCAGACTGATTTTTTAGGATCCCTCCTTTTACAAAACTCTGTAATCCTGAACTGATTTCCTATTGTATGGGTTCTCAAGTCTTGACAGAGTATTCCATCTACTTGTTTTTTAATAACTTTCACTTTAAAAACAACACTGAAATGAGTTGCTTATTATCATAGCCCTTTGACTGCTTTTCTTCCTATTAGCCAGTTAACCTTAAGAAAAACACAGCTTTCAACTCCTGTATATTTCAACTGATTATAATTTAAATACCACTAATTTTCATAAAGTTCCAGTCACTGAATCCAACATGATTTTCCTGTACAGTCAGTATGTTCCTGATATTTTACCATCAACGTGTTTCCACAACTCTGATGGAACCTTAATGCAAAGTTCTCCATTTCCTGCATCAGGATCCACAGCACTTACTGCAGCCGCATAAGCATTGGAAAAATAATTGAGATTTCTCCTGAGGAAAGGAAAAAAGAGAGAGAGAAAGCCAATTTTAACAATAAGACATATATTTCACCAAATATTTTCTTAAATACTTGGCATCACTTGCTAGTAAGCATTATACCACCTTACATAATTCACAGGAATGCTTTTTAGCAAAGTTAACTTACTTTATTGCCCAAGACAAAAACTTTAACAAGGAGGTAAAACCAGTCAATCCCAAAGGAAATCAACCCTGAATATTCTTTGGAAGGACTGATGATGAAGCTCCAATACTTTGGCCACCTGAGGCCAAAAGCCCACTCATTGGAAAAGACTTTGATGCTGGGAAAAATTGAGGGCAGGAGAAGGGGCAACAGGAGAAAATTGAAGGACACCCCTAAAAATAAACCCTACCCCCACCACTCACAGACACATGCACTATCTACCCCTCAAAACAAAAATAGTATATTTTACTTCCTTATCTTGATTAATTTTACAAGGCAAACTAAAGGCAGAGATGCATAATAATTAAAATAGCTATAACTTTATACAGGAAAAGAAAGATTTAGAAAGAGTAAAAGTATGCAGAGGGTGTCAGGAACCCTACGTTCTAGCCTTGGCTCCTCTACTAATAAATGACATTTACCAGGTCACTTACTCTCTCTAAACTTCAGGTTACCCTTCTGTAAAAGAAGAAATTGAACCAGACTGATTTTTTAGGATCCCTCCTTTTACAAAACTCTGTAATCCTGAACTGATTTCCTATTGTATGGGTTCTCAAGTCTTGACAGAGTATTCCATCTACTTGTTTTTTTTAATAACTTTCACTTTAAAAACAACACTGAAATGAGTTGCTTATTATCATAGCCCTTTGACTGCTTTTCTTCCTATTAGCCAGTTAACCTTAAGAAAAACACAGCTTTCAACTCCTGTATATTTCAACTGATTATAATTTAAATACCACTAATTTTCATAAAGTTCCAGTCACTGAATCCAACATGATTTTCCTGTACAGTCAGTATGTTCCTGATATTTTACCATCAACGTGTTTCCACAACTCTGATGGAACCTTAATGCAAAGTTCTCCATTTCCTGCATCAGGATCCACAGCACTTACTGCAGCCGCATAAGCATTGGAAAAATAATTGAGATTTCTCCTGAGGAAAGGAAAAAAGAGAGAGAGAAAGCCAATTTTAACAATAAGACATATATTTCACCAAATATTTTCTTAAATACTTGGCATCACTTGCTAGTAAGCATTATACCACCTTACATAATTCACAGGAATGCTTTTTAGCAAAGTTAACTTACTTTATTGCCCAAGACAAAAACTTTAACAAGGAGGTAAAACCAGTCAATCCCAAAGGAAATCAACCCTGAATATTCTTTGGAAGGACTGATGATGAAGCTCCAATACTTTGGCCACCTGAGGCCAAAAGCCCACTCATTGGAAAAGACTTTGATGCTGGGAAAAATTGAGGGCAGGAGAAGGGGGCAACAGAGAATGAGATGGTTAGATGGCATTACAGACTCAATGGACATGAGTTTGAACAAACTCCAGAAGATGGTGAAAGACAGGGAACCCTGGTATGCTGCAGTGCATGGGGTCACAAAGTCAGACATGACTTAGTGACCAAACAACAATAAATGTAGGGGCATATATAGTCTACTCACTGATACTATGTGACTATTATGATTATCACATCCTTCACTAATTTTAGAATGCCAAAGCCACTACACCTTCCCAATACAAATGTAAAGAATATACGTAGGTCGGTTCTCTTTGAGCCAACCTGCTGTTCTAGCAGTGACTCTCCCTTCCCCTACTCTAATAAACTTTACTTTCCCCTCCAAAAAAAAAAAAAAACAATATACGTAGAGGGCTTCCCCAGTAGCTCAGTGGCAACAGATATGAGTTTGAGCCCTGAGCCGGGAGGATTCCACATGCTGCAGAGCGACTAAGTTTTACAACCTGACAGAATTTAAGATGTTTAAACCAAGTCAAAAGGGGAATTAATCCCTGCACTGGAGGCAGGTTCTTTAGCACTGAGCCACCAGGTAATCCAGAAGGGGAACTGATTCCTCAAAATACAATACCCCTCTCTTTTCACTCCCCAGTACATGACAATGGAAACTCAATGAAGGAGGGGAACATTCATGTGGTCCACTGTTACATCTCCAAAGGCCGGGGACATTCAATAGGTGTGCTTAGTAGCTCAGTCAGGTCTGGCTCTGTGACCCCAAAGCCCACCAGGCTCCTCTGTCCATGAGAGTAACCAGGCAAGAATATTGGAGTGGGTTGACACGCCCTCCTCCAGGGTATCTTTCTGACCCAGGGATCAAACCACATCACCTGAGTCTCCTGTACTGCAAATGGATTCTTTACCACTAATCCACCTGTTCAATAGGTACTTGGCCTTATTTCCCACTATATGAAAGCAATACACCAAAAGTCTTAATATTGGTCCTTATCTGATTTTCTAATTTTATTCTATAAAAGTAACTCATATACTTATATGTCCACACATACACATCACATTTACACACTGAAATGAGTAAAAGTAATATGGAGAAAATGGAAGAGAAGACAAAGAATGGAAAGAGGAAGAAAATAAGATCAGACCCAATTCTGTGAGATACACTGTTAGGCACCTTTATGTCCATCACCACGCCCTTAGAGGAATCCACAAAGTTAGTGACATTTCACTAACTTAATAAATTTTTAACTGAGTTAAAAGACGAGTTTCATGTCCTCTACAGAATGACTGTAGGGAAACTAAAATAGAAGAGCCATTAAAGAAAACACTAAATTTACACACTCTCAGCATGACAGAGGCCATTCCCCCCGGTCTCCTCTCTCTACTAACTAGGAAGGATGTATCAGTAATCATGGCTTTAACAACTACAAAACACAAGGTTCTCAGTTACGCAGACTTCTCAGTACTTTTAACACTTTCTTTCTGCTACATAAATACGTGAAATAAAAGGTATAAAAACCCTAAGACCACAATAAAAAAACAAGTAATTGTTTTTTACATACCATCTTCTCCCCGTTGGTAAATTTTAACATGTGTAACCACCACCACAATTAGGATACAGAACAGTTCTGCCATCCCCTAAAGTCCCTTGTGCTATGCTTTGTGTCAAATAAATGGACTCATACAGAATGTAATCCTTTGAGGCTGGCTTATCCCACTCAGTATGCCTTTGAAATTCATCTAGTACATCTATCAATAGTATGTCCCTTATTACAATGACTAGTATTCCATTGTAGAGACTGTACCACAGACTGTCTATTCATTCACCCACTGAAACACATCTGGACTGTTTCCAGCTTTTGGCTACTAGATTTATTCCTTGAAGCTTTATTGCTGTTACAAACAATGGTGTATCAGTTTTTATGTGAATTTAATTTTCATTTCTGTAGTACAAACAGGCAAGAGTGGGGCTGCTGAGTCATACGGTAACTATAAATTTAGCTTTATAAGAATCTGCTAAGCTATTTTCCAGAACAGCTATACCATCCTGCATTCCCATCAGCTATACAAGAAACTGTCAGTTTATTCTTAATATTGGTCCTTATCTGATTTTCTAATTTTATTCTATAAAAGTAACTCATATACTTATATGTCCACACATACACATCACATTTACACACTGAAATGAGTAAAAGTAATATGGAGAAAATGGAAGAGAAGACAAAGAATGGAAAGAGGAAGAAAATAAGATCAGACCCAATTCTGTGAGATACACTGTTAGGCACCTTTATGTCCATCACCACGCCCTTAGAGGAATCCACAAAGTTAGTGACATTTCACTAACTTAATAAATTTTTAACTGAGTTAAAAGACGAGTTTCATGTCCTCTACAGAATGACTGTAGGGAAACTAAAATAGAAGAGCCATTAAAGAAAACACTAAATTTACACACTCTCAGCATGACAGAGGCCATTCCCCCCGGTCTCCCTCTCTCTACTAACTAGGAAGGATGTATCAGTAATCATGGCTTTAACAACTACAAAACACAAGGTTCTCAGTTACGCAGACTTCTCAGTACTTTTAACACTTTCTTTCTGCTACATAAATACGTGAAATAAAAGGTATAAAAACCCTAAGACCACAATAAAAAAACAAGTAATTGTTTTTTACATACCATCTTCTCCCCGTTGGTAAATTTTAACATGTGTAACCACCACCACAATTAGGATACAGAACAGTTCTGCCATCCCCTAAAGTCCCTTGTGCTATGCTTTGTGTCAAATAAATGGACTCATACAGAATGTAATCCTTTGAGGCTGGCTTATCCCACTCAGTATGCCTTTGAAATTCATCTAGTACATCTATCAATAGTATGTCCCTTATTACAATGACTAGTATTCCATTGTAGAGACTGTACCACAGACTGTCTATTCATTCACCCACTGAAACACATCTGGACTGTTTCCAGCTTTTGGCTACTAGATTTATTCCTTGAAGCTTTATTGCTGTTACAAACAATGGTGTATCAGTTTTTATGTGAATTTAATTTTCATTTCTGTAGTACAAACAGGCAAGAGTGGGGCTGCTGAGTCATACGGTAACTATAAATTTAGCTTTATAAGAATCTGCTAAGCTATTTTCCAGAACAGCTATACCATCCTGCATTCCCATCAGCTATACAAGAAACTGTCAGTTGCTCTGCATCCTTGCTAGTACTTAGTTAATATACTATACCAAAGGCTATTAGACTAGTACTTAGCATACTATACTAAAGACTACTTTGTACATCTATAGGCTGTAATTTCTTTTCAATAAAATTTCAAAAGCATTAAATATGAAAGCCAGTTATTTGTGAAATTCAAAATAAAAAAAAACCATTGTTACAAAAAAGCTATATTTAAACATTATATATTAAATCACTCAGTTTTTTTTTTTTTTTTATGGAAAATTATTCTCACTTAAATCTCCTCATTTCCTGAGAAAAGGTAAAGTGGTCCAAATAAAATGGTGAGTCATTATAAATGGAATCTACTGGAAAGTCAGTTCTGAGGAACAATCTCATGGCTTAGATTTCAGTGTTTCCTTTCATAATACAAATCAAATATGTTTCCTTTCATAATAACCTAATAAAAGCCAAAAATTGCAAGGCAAGATTATAATAAGTGTTTTCAATTTTCAGGACGATAATGACTGCAAAATACTAACATGCCCCTGTCCTATAGCCACCACCATGCCAATCCCCAGGGCTCCTTAAGAAAACAAAGCTTAAAGATGAGTAATGCTGTAGAGGATATTGAAAAACTAGCAAACTAAGGGAAAATCAAAAGAATTTTCTCCAAGAACCTATTATAAGCATCTATATTAAATTAAAATAATCTGCTAATTCTTTGTCAGATAAAGACCATGTACTTCTTAAAACTGAATGTGGAGATTCTGCAAAACTTAAGATTCAATTACCTATACACATTTTTAAAAAGTCTCACGAAAGCACAACATATTATATCAGCAAAGTGTATATGCTGTAAGTACACAGCTCAATGAAGTTTTGCAAAACCAAAGTAGCCAGCGTGCAGAGCAACAGCAGAGCTTAACCAGCCTACCAGAAACCTCCTTGTCATCACTAAGCTGGCCCGCTTCCTCCACCAGGGGAGCCCATTATTTTCCTTAAAATTTAAGGGACATCAAAGCTCAAGTATGCATACTTATACGTAATAAATTTAGCTTTATAAGAATTTTACTTTGGCTATACCATCCTGCATTCCCATCAGCTATACAAGAAACTGTCAGTTGCTCTGCATCCTTGCTAGTACTTAGTTAATATACTATACCAAAGGCTATTAGACTAGTACTTAGCATACTATACTAAAGACTACTTTGTACATCTATAGGCTGTAATTTCTTTTCAATAAAATTTCAAAAGCATTAAATATGAAAGCCAGTTATTTGTGAAATTCAAAATAAAAAAACCATTGTTACAAAAAAGCTATATTTAAACATTATATATTAAATCACTCAGTTTTTTTTTTTTTTTATGGAAAATTATTCTCACTTAAATCTCCTCATTTCCTGAGAAAAGGTAAAGTGGTCCAAATAAAATGGTGAGTCATTATAAATGGAATCTACTGGAAAGTCAGTTCTGAGGAACAATCTCATGGCTTAGATTTCAGTGTTTCCTTTCATAATACAAATCAAATATGTTTCCTTTCATAATAACCTAATAAAAGCCAAAAATTGCAAGGCAAGATTATAATAAGTGTTTTCAATTTTCAGGACGATAATGACTGCAAAATACTAACATGCCCCTGTCCTATAGCCACCACCATGCCAATCCCCAGGGCTCCTTAAGAAAACAAAGCTTAAAGATGAGTAATGCTGTAGAGGATATTGAAAAACTAGCAAACTAAGGGAAAATCAAAAGAATTTTCTCCAAGAACCTATTATAAGCATCTATATTAAATTAAAATAATCTGCTAATTCTTTGTCAGATAAAGACCATGTACTTCTTAAAACTGAATGTGGAGATTCTGCAAAACTTAAGATTCAATTACCTATACACATTTTTAAAAAGTCTCACGAAAGCACAACATATTATATCAGCAAAGTGTATATGCTGTAAGTACACAGCTCAATGAAGTTTTGCAAAACCAAAGTAGCCAGCGTGCAGAGCAACAGCAGAGCTTAACCAGCCTACCAGAAACCTCCTTGTCATCACTAAGCTGGCCCCGCTTCCCTCCACCAGGGGGAGCCCATTATTTTGACATCTACTGTGACAGACTAACAACTTTCTACACATTCCTTAGTGTGTGACTTGTTTTATTCAATATGAAGTTTCTGAAATCCATCCACATCACTGCATCTAGCTGTTGGTCATTCAGTCTCATTACTTTTTTTTTTTAATTGCTAACAATTTTATTAACATAATAGATAAAATTTCCAACATAAACCATTCAAACTCATGCCTTTCTCAAGTGGTTCAGGTAAGACATGGAAGTGCTTTGCTTAAGTGCTGCCAGTTCTCTTTTAAACCAGCTTCTGCAGTCAATGACTGGGAGAATGCAGTACAAAAAGCCCCCAAGCCTTTTTTTAAAATCCCCACATATCCTTTCAGAGTCCTCTCTTGGCAACACGTGCTTTTAGTCTCATTACTTTTATTTCAGTTCCAACAGTAGGAGAATATATCAGAATCTACCATTTTACCACTGACAGGTTTTCAGGCAATTTTATATTTTTGACTACTACAAATGCTGTTGGGAATATTTCTGTACTTTTTTCTTGGTAAACATGTGGGTACACACATAGGAGTGAGACCCCCCCAATCATAGAATACGGATACATTCAATCTCAATTTACCTTTTGATTAGCTGTGTCTGAGAGTTTATTACTCTATATTCTATCAACACCCAAGTTTTTTCTTCTGTCTTTAGTTTTCATAGTACGCATAAAATAAGACAAATAAAGGCCAAGAGAAAACCTCATTTTCCAGAAACAGAACCAATATCAAAACTAATCAAACGATGGACTTCCTGGTGGTCCAGTGGTTAAGACTCCATGCTTCCAATGCAGAGAGCAGAGGTTTGACCCTGGTTGGGGAAATAAGATCCTACAGGATCTATAGGATCCTAAAATAAGTCTCTTTTTGCTAATTCTTTGTCAGATAAAGACCATGACAAATAAAACAAAAAAAAAAAAGTCTCACGAAAGCACAACATATTATATCAGCAAAGTGTATATGCTGTAAGTACACAGCTCAATGAAGTTTTGCAAAACCAAAGTAGCCAGCGTGCAGAGCAACAGCAGAGCTTAACCAGCCTACCAGAAACCTCCTTGTCATCACTAAGCTGGCCCCGCTTCCCTCCACCAGGGGGAGCCCATTATTTTGACATCTACTGTGACAGACTAACAACTTTCTACACATTCCTTAGTGTGTGACTTGTTTTATTCAATATGAAGTTTCTGAAATCCATCCACATCACTGCATCTAGCTGTTGGTCATTCAGTCTCATTACTTTTTTTTTTTAATTGCTAACAATTTTATTAACATAATAGATAAAATTTCCAACATAAACCATTCAAACTCATGCCTTTCTCAAGTGGTTCAGGTAAGACATGGAAGTGCTTTGCTTAAGTGCTGCCAGTTCTCTTTTAAACCAGCTTCTGCAGTCAATGACTGGGAGAATGCAGTACAAAAAGCCCCCAAGCCTTTTTTTAAAATCCCCACATATCCTTTCAGAGTCCTCTCTTGGCAACACGTGCTTTTAGTCTCATTACTTTTATTTCAGTTCCAACAGTAGGAGAATATATCAGAATCTACCATTTTACCACTGACAGGTTTTCAGGCAATTTTATATTTTTGACTACTACAAATGCTGTTGGGAATATTTCTGTACTTTTTTCTTGGTAAACATGTGGGTACACACATAGGAGTGAGACCCCCCCAATCATAGAATACGGATACATTCAATCTCAATTTACCTTTTGATTAGCTGTGTCTGAGAGTTTATTACTCTATATTCTATCAACACCCAAGTTTTTTCTTCTGTCTTTAGTTTTCATAGTACGCATAAAATAAGACAAATAAAGGCCAAGAGAAAACCTCATTTTCCAGAAACAGAACCAATATCAAAACTAATCAAAACGATGGACTTCCCTGGTGGTCCAGTGGTTAAGACTCCATGCTTCCAATGCAGAGAGCAGAGGTTTGACCCCTGGTTGGGGAAATAAGATCCTACAGGATCTATAGGATCCTACAAGACCCGTGCATGGCAAGGTGAAAAAAATAACATAAAACTTACTTTTTAAAAATAATTTAAAAAAATCAAAACAACGCCTTGACACTGATGCCATAAAATAAGGCTGCTTAGAGAAAACTCTACTTTAACCAGTTTCTCTATGAAAAAGCCTAGGGGACTGCACTGAAAACAAGCTCAAACTTGAGTCTATTTAAATTGGCTATTTAAAAAAGGTCTTAATGACCCAGATAATCACAAAGGTGCAGTCACTCACCTATAGCCAGACATTGTAGAGTGTGAAGTCAAGTGGAGCTTGGGAAGTATTACTATAAACAAATTCCACCACTAGTGGTGGTGGAATGCCAAGTGAGCTATTTCAAACCTGAAAAGATAATGCTGTTTAAGTGCTGCAATCAGGGATGGTGGGAGTGGAATAAAAAAAAAAAAAAAGTGCTGCCCTCAATATGCCAGCTGAGTTGGAAAACTCAGCAGTGGCCACAGAACCCAAAAAGCTCAGTCGTCATTCCAATTCCCCAAAAAGGCAATGTCAAAGAATGTTCAAACTACCAGTACAATTGTGTTTATTTCACATGCTAGCAAGGTTATGCGCAATATCCTTCAAGGTAGGCTTCACCAGTATGCGAATCAAGAACTTCCAGATGTACAAGCTGGGTTTCAAACAGGCAGAAGAACCAAAGATTAAATTGCCAACACTGCTTGGATCACAGAAAAGCAAGGGAATTCTAGAAAACATCACTTTCTGCTTCACTGACTATCAATGCTGTTGGGAATATTTCTGTACTTTTTCTTGGTAAACATGTTTATCCCATAGAATACGGATACATTCAATCTCAATTTACCTTTTGATTAGCTGTGTCTGAGAGTTTATTACTCTATATTCTATCAACACCCAAGTTTTTTCTTCTGTCTTTAGTTTTCATAGTACGCATAAAATAAGACAAATAAAGGCCAAGAGAAAACCTCATTTTCCAGAAACAGAACCAATATCAAAACGAATCATAACGATGGACTTCCCTGGTGGTCCAGTGGTTAAGACTCCATGCTTCCAATGCAGAGAGCAGAGGTTTGACCCCTGGTTGGGGAAATAAGATCCTACAGGATCTATAGGATCCTACAAGACCCGTGCATGGCAAGGTGAAAAAAATAACATAAAACTTACTTTTTAAAAAAAATTTTAAAAAAAATCAAAACAACGCCTTGACACTGATGCCATAAAATAAGGCTGCTTAGAGAAAACTCTACTTTAACCAGTTTCTCTATGAAAAAGCCTAGGGGACTGCACTGAAAACAAGCTCAAACTTGAGTCTATTTAAATTGGCTATTTAAAAAAGGTCTTAATGACCCAGATAATCACAAAGGTGCAGTCACTCACCTATAGCCAGACATTGTAGAGTGTGAAGTCAAGTGGAGCTTGGGAAGTATTACTATAAACAAATTCCACCACTAGTGGTGGTGGAATGCCAAGTGAGCTATTTCAAACCTGAAAAGATAATGCTGTTTAAGTGCTGCAATCAGGGATGGTGGGAGTGGAATAAAAAAAAAAAAAAAGTGCTGCCCTCAATATGCCAGCTGAGTTGGAAAACTCAGCAGTGGCCACAGAACCCAAAAAGCTCAGTCGTCATTCCAATTCCCCAAAAAGGCAATGTCAAAGAATGTTCAAACTACCAGTACAATTGTGTTTATTTCACATGCTAGCAAGGTTATGCGCAATATCCTTCAAGGTAGGCTTCACCAGTATGCGAATCAAGAACTTCCAGATGTACAAGCTGGGTTTCAAACAGGCAGAAGAACCAAAGATTAAATTGCCAACACTGCTTGGATCACAGAAAAAGCAAGGGAATTCTAGAAAAACATCACTTTCTGCTTCACTGACTATTCAAAAACCTTTGACTGTGTGGATCACAACAAACTGTGGAAAATTCTTAAAAGAGGTGGGAACAACAGACCACCATACCTATCTGAGAAAACTGTATGCAAGCCAAGAAACAACAGTGAGAACCTGACATGGAACAGCTAACTGATTCAAAACTGGGAAAGAAGTATGACAAGGCTGCATACAGTCATGCTGCTTATTTAAGTTATTATATGCAGAGTATGTGGTGAGAAATGCTGCACTGAATGAATCACAAGCTGGAATCAAGATTGCCAGGAGAAATATCAATAACCTCAGGTATGCAGATGATACCACCCTAATGGCAGAAACTGAACACCCTTTTGATGAGGGTAAAAGAGAGTGGAAAAAAATGGCTTGAAACTCAACATTCAAAAAGTTGAGATCACGGCATCTGGCATCACTTCATGGCAAGTAGAAGGGGAAAAAGTGAAAGAAGTGACAGACTTTGTTTTCTTGGGCTTCAAAATCACTGCAGTCATGAAATTAAAACATGCTTGCTCCTTGGAAACAAAGCTATGGCAAACCTAGACAGCATTATTAAAAAGCAGAGACATCACTTTGCTGCCAAAGATTTGTAAAATCAAAGCTATGGTTTCTCCAGTAATTATGTATGGATGTGAGAGGTAGTTCATAAAGAAAGATGAATGCCAAAGAAGTGATGTTTTCAAACTGTGATGCTGGAGAAGAATCCTGAATCCCCTGGATTCCAAAGAGATCAAACCGGTCATGCTTAAAGGAAATTATCCCTGGATATTCATTGGAAGGACTGTTACTGAAGCTGAAGTTTCAATACTTTGGCCACCTGATGCAAAGAGCTGATTCACTGGAAAGGACCCTGATACTGGGGAAGATGGAAGCCAAAAGGAGAAGGAGGCAGCAGAGGATGAGATGCTTGGATGGCATCACCAACTCTATGGGCATGACTCTGAGCAAGCTCTGGGAGATTGTGGGGGACAGAGGAGTCTGGTGTCCATGAGGTCGCAAAGAGTCAGTCACGTCTTAGCAACTAAAGAACAACAACAATTTGTGAAGGCTAATGTATTACAAGTCACTAGAAATACTGAGTGTAATAAGAACAAAATGGCTCTACTGCTATCCATGTGTAAGTACAAGAAGTCTAAATAAGAAGAATCCTATCTAGTTCTAAGGGGTGGGGGCGGTGGGGGCGGCAGGTCACCACATGTAAGAACACACTGTGCCAAACCAGAGAGTATTCAGAGGATGGCGAAAAGCATGGCTCTCAAATCCAGAAAGAGTTTAAATGAGGATTGGTTGAGAGTACTGAGATGCTACGGACTGGGAAAGAGAAAACTTACAGGAAAACAATGTCTAATTAGATGTTTACGAACATTAGAGCAAAACAGACTAGCTCAATGTAATCAAGAACTTTCTAGCACTCAGAAATAGTGAAAGGGGTGCTTTTAAAAAGTGAGCTCTCTAGAGCTCAACAGAGTAGAACCGTATAGAGAAAAATTCCTCTTAAAGTTTTGAACCTCAATGTTCTTTCCATTATGGCAACTTAATTCCAAGCGATACTATTAAAACAACTAGCAGCAGTGAGGCACTGTGGCTGAGTTAGAATATAAAACTACCCATATGACCTAACCATGATCAATAAAGGAATCAACCACTTCTACCATATGATATCAGCAAAACAGTAACATTTAAAATCACTATGTAGATGTCTCTATCAAAATACAGGATCCAAAAAATCTAAAAAAAAAAGCAATAAAAAAAATTATTCTAATCACTCTAAAACCTGTTCTACTCAATAGTTATTTCATTTCTATCTTCAAGTTAGCTTTATTTCTACTGCCACTCCTTAGTGGAAATGAAGACAGGAGACAAGAATTAAACAGATTCTTGAAACTGAGGAAAGTGGAGACTTTTCAAATAAAATAAAAAAGGTCTTGTCAAAGCAGCAAAACCTACCTAGGGAAGGGAAGAGAAAGAAAGAAGGACGAAAGAGAGATGTGAGCCACTGCAGGCTAGTCATGCACACAAACAATGTCTGGTAAAAATCTATATTTATTCTAAGAAGAAAGAAATGCACCAAACAAAAACAAAGAAATAAAACACCAGAGGCATAGCTGCTATGGAAGCAAACTATAATACAAGATTCAAATAGAAAATATATTTGGAGAAACTTCAAGTGCTTAAATTATTTTCCTGGCAGACAATAAGCCAAAGAGAGAGAGAGATACAGACTGAGAGGGAGAAGCCTGGCATATGTTACTTAATTGGTAGGACAGGTAATTTAACAACCCAGCTAAGGTTTAGTTGGATAAAATAGGAAGAAATGCCTGTTAGTCTCTTACCTAAATGTTTCCTTTCTTTCTAATCCCCTTGCTGAATCTCAACCAAGGTAACCTGAATCTCAACAAAGGTGCTGAATCTCAACCAAGGTAAGCACACTCTTGCCATTAAAAATAGGAGGGCCTGGCACCTTAACTGTAAAACAAATAAGAAAAAAATGTGATGAAGTAGCATATTACTTCTTTGAATGTTAGGACATTCTTGTATGTATTCCAGATCAAATTTAACCACGAAGTTTTAAGTTTAATTTTCAATTTCAAATTCCTGCTTCAACTTTAGTAGAAATTTTACTTCTCTACTGGAGAAAGTAAGTTACTCTGGAAAAAGAAAGGTGACATAAGTATCTAGGGACATGCTAAAGTACTTATCTGCCTTTCCCTTTTTATTCTTTAAAAATAAATAACATTATTCACAAGACATGGTCTTCCCTGGTGGCTCAGATGGCAAGGAATTTGCCTGCAATGCAGGAGACCTGGGTTCATTCCCTAGGGTTGGGAAGATCCCTTGGAGGAGGACATGGAAACCTACTTCAGTATTCTTGCTGGAGAATTCCACAGAGGAGCCTGGCAGGCGACAGTCCCCAGGGTCGCAAAGAGTCAGACACAACTGCTCGACAGCACAAGGCAGCACAGAAGAGATATTTTTCACATCTGACTGCTAAGCAGTATTTCTTCTGAACCACTGGTATGCTTCCGTCTTCTGTCTTAGGAATCTTGCAAACAACAGCATTTCCCTCTTTCATGTGGTAACTGAAAATCTAGAAACCAAACCTACAGTTTTCCTCTAGTAACTTACGTGTGCTACATGCCATCTGAGACTTTTTTCACTCTTCATGCTAATTTCATTAGCTACTTTAAAAGCCTGTTGTCGAATAAAATTCTAAAATCAATCTCAAATCCTCTTTTGAACAATTCGGAAAATAAACACACACCAACAAAAATAACTGTCATCTCGCTGAGTAATCAGGATTTGAGAGCCAGGCCAAAAAGCAGGGGTTCTCCTGAATAGTGATTAAGTGCCAATGGCTAAGGCAGCACTGGTGTTACTGAAAGACAAGTTTACATGTATTCTACCTTTCCCAATTTCCCAACTTAACCTTCGAAAATATTCTCCTTTATGGATTCTTCTATTTCTTTAAACTAATGATGAGGCATCTTTCCTGGCACTAGAGAAAAGTTTTATCATCACCTCAAAATTAACTAAGCAAAGCTTGCTTCCTCAACAGATTTGGAGTCCACTGTTCCTGTCACTTCACTGTCACAGATTTTCTTCTCTGAAACCTGAGCAGCAACAACTGGCAGGGCAGCTGTGCAAACACTGTTTTGTGAGTGGCAGATGAAGAAGCTTTTCTGCCTGACATCAAATGCAGGTATCTAAACTCTAGTCTGAAAAAGAGTGGATGCGTGTGTAACTGATTCACTTTGTTATACACCTGAAACTAACACAACATTGTAAGTCAACAGTAGTAGCCTCTTCCTGGAAGACACGGCACTGTGGAAATGACGAAGGGAGCATTTCTTGGGAAGGAATCTGCTTAAATGACCTCCAGTGGCCCTCCTAGTTCTAATATTCATTATTTGATAACTCTGGTTAGAGTGAGGACAGGAGACCTGGAATCCTGGTCTGCATTCCCATAGGCAATTCTTTCATTCACTTGTTTCTGTCAGGTGCGTGCGAGGTTCTGATGAACAGCGAGGCACAACTGGTCTGAAGGTTTTCAGTGAGCTCATGGACTGGAGAATTCCAAAGGGGAGTCGGGGACACCCAAAACCCTGCTCGACAGCACAAGGCAGCACAGAAGAGATATTTTTCACATCTGACTGCTAAGCAGTATTTCTTCTGAACCACTGGTATGCTTCCGTCTTCTGTCTTAGGAATCTTGCAAACAACAGCATTTCCCTCTTTCATGTGGTAACTGAAAATCTAGAAACCAAACCTACAGTTTTCCTCTAGTAACTTACGTGTGCTACATGCCATCTGAGATTTTTTTCACTCTTCATGCTAATTTCATTAGCTACTTTAAAAGCCTGTTGTCGAATAAAATTCTAAAATCAATCTCAAATCCTCTTTTGAACAATTCGGAAAATAAACACACACCAACAAAAATAACTGTCATCTCGCTGAGTAATCAGGATTTGAGAGCCAGGCCAAAAAGCAGGGGTTCTCCTGAATAGTGATTAAGTGCCAATGGCTAAGGCAGCACTGGTGTTACTGAAAGACAAGTTTACATGTATTCTACCTTTCCCAATTTCCCAACTTAACCTTCGAAAATATTCTCCTTTATGGATTCTTCTATTTCTTTAAACTAATGATGAGGCATCTTTCCTGGCACTAGAGAAAAGTTTTATCATCACCTCAAAATTAACTAAGCAAAGCTTGCTTCCTCAACAGATTTGGAGTCCACTGTTCCTGTCACTTCACTGTCACAGATTTTCTTCTCTGAAACCTGAGCAGCAACAACTGGCAGGGCAGCTGTGCAAACACTGTTTTGTGAGTGGCAGATGAAGAAGCTTTTCTGCCTGACATCAAATGCAGGTATCTAAACTCTAGTCTGAAAAAGAGTGGATGCGTGTGTAACTGATTCACTTTGTTATACACCTGAAACTAACACAACATTGTAAGTCAACAGTAGTAGCCTCTTCCTGGAAGACACGGCACTGTGGAAATGACGAAGGGAGCATTTCTTGGGAAGGAATCTGCTTAAATGACCTCCAGTGGCCCTCCTAGTTCTAATATTCATTATTTGATAACTCTGGTTAGAGTGAGGACAGGAGACCTGGAATCCTGGTCTGCATTCCCATAGGCAATTCTTTCATTCACTTGTTTATGTCAGGTGACGTGCGAGGTTCTGATGAACAGCGAGGCACAAGGCTGGTCTGAAGGTCTGATCCTCATTCTCAGTGCAGCTCACTGGACTGCAGTGAATTCAGACAATTAAACTAGCAATTAGCATAGATAGTGACTGATGTTCTGACAGGGAAAGCATAGGATAAAAAGCTCAAGTTCCTAGCTCATCAGACAGATGATACAATGAGGCCTTTCCTTTCTACTTCACAAGGTGTGATGAACGTCAGAAAGGACAATGGGCTTGGTGAAGATGTACAACAGTGTACAAGGTGTGAAGGAACATAATACATGGGCCCTCAAATATTACACATCTAGACTAGTTAAAATATCACCTTGATGAAGAAGAGTTTACAGTTTATTAAAAAGCAACAAAACAAAAAGGAGTTTATAGTTTAGGGCAATCTGAGAATGCCCCAAATACTGAGAATCACAGAAATGTAATAATGCAATGCTATCAAAACTTTGAAAAAACAACTGCCTTCAAATGTACTTGACAGTATTTAAATCAGCACAAATCTTACTGTGGCACAATCAAGTAAAATACTAAAAAGAGCCATAAGGATAATAAATAATCCTATTTTCCTAAGGAAGCAATTAAAAAAAAAAACCTAGAAAATAATCAGGCAATTCATAATATTCTGAGCAAATGGAATACTGCCTGACTATAAAAACAGGTAAAAAAAAAGAAGAAGAAGAAGAAGCCTATCACGTTATGCGTGGAAAGTGAAAACAATGAAAATACAGTATTTAAATGAAATACATAGAATATAAAGTTGATCACAAAGAATACATGTTTACTGGTAAGAAGCCTCAACAGATACAATATTTAAGTTGAAGGAATTAGGTAATTACTTTTATATGATATTCTAAAGTCAAATATTTTATAGAATATTTTAAAGTAGTTTTTGCTCTCTAGATTACCATCTAACTCACTGACGATCAACATTCAAACTATTTTATAGAAATAAATTTAAACGTAACTCTGGTTAGAGTGAGGACAGGAGACCTGGAATCCTGGTCTGCATTCCCATAGGCAATTCTTTCATTCACTTGTTTATGTCAGGTGACGTGCGAGGTTCTGATGAACAGCGAGGCACAAGGCTGGTCTGAAGGTCTGATCCTCATTCTCAGTGCAGCTCACTGGACTGCAGTGAATTCAGACAATTAAACTAGCAATTAGCATAGATAGTGACTGATGTTCTGACAGGGAAAGCATAGGATAAAAAGCTCAAGTTCCTAGCTCATCAGACAGATGATACAATGAGGCCTTTCCTTTCTACTTCACAAGGTGTGATGAACGTCAGAAAGGACAATGGGCTTGGTGAAGATGTACAACAGTGTACAAGGTGTGAAGGAACATAATACATGGGCCCTCAAATATTACACATCTAGACTAGTTAAAATATCACCTTGATGAAGAAGAGTTTACAGTTTATTAAAAAGCAACAAAACAAAAAGGAGTTTATAGTTTAGGGCAATCTGAGAATGCCCCAAATACTGAGAATCACAGAAATGTAATAATGCAATGCTATCAAAACTTTGAAAAAACAACTGCCTTCAAATGTACTTGACAGTATTTAAATCAGCACAAATCTTACTGTGGCACAATCAAGTAAAATACTAAAAAGAGCCATAAGGATAATAAATAATCCTATTTTCCTAAGGAAGCAATTAAAAAAAAAAACCTAGAAAATAATCAGGCAATTCATAATATTCTGAGCAAATGGAATACTGCCTGACTATAAAAACAGGTAAAAAAAAAGAAGAAGAAGAAGAAGCCTATCACGTTATGCGTGGAAAGTGAAAACAATGAAAATACAGTATTTAAATGAAATACATAGAATATAAAGTTGATCACAAAGAATACATGTTTACTGGTAAGAAGCCTCAACAGATACAATATTTAAGTTGAAGGAATTAGGTAATTACTTTTATATGATATTCTAAAGTCAAATATTTTATAGAATATTTTAAAGTAGTTTTTGCTCTCTAGATTACCATCTAACTCACTGACGATCACATTAACATCTATGAAACAAACTATTTTAAAAAAACAAAAGTAGAAAAATGGCTAAGAAAACTTATTTAAAATTCTCTGATAATACTTCTTTAAAATCACATTCTGAAGAATGGAAACATAAAAACTTAACTATGTTGGCCAGAGCTAGGAAAATTTCTTGAACCAAATGTGTGGAGTGGTAGAAGAAACAGAAATTCTAATTACAGCAAATAAATTGGGAATCAGAGTCTGATAATAATCTAAGAAAAATCTGATAAGAAATGTTAATCCAATCAATGGGGGAAAAAATTAGAAGTATCAACTTTTATGTTTTTTTTTTTCTTATATCAACTTTTAAAGTGTATAACTTACTGTTTCGATTCACTGTGACAAACTTCCAAGGTTGGATCATTATAAATAAAAGCGGCTTCTAAATCATTGATCCTCACTCGGTATATTCTACACTGTTTGCTGTTCAACTTGATTCTATTTAAGTTGGCAACTGTGGGAAAGATAGTCAGTTCCACAGATCCCTGTAAAGAGAATAATAATTTCATTATAACTATGCTTTTGAACGTATTTCTTGGATTTCTATTATTTATACACACATACTACACTCCAGAGACAGAATTTCAAACAGCACACATATAAGTGGTCCCCAGACAGCTCCACTTCAAGTAAGGTTGACCTAGTGACTAAACGGGCATGAATTCTGTACACGTCATCCTCCTGGTGGTTCACATTCACTATTACTGAATATTAGACCAGCAGCCAGGGAAAAAAAGACAATGACGCAAATATAAGAGTTTTATATATAATATAAAAGTAAAATGTTCAAATATAAGAATTTATAGACAGACGGGAATTGAAACAGGGAGGAAGGCAGGGAAAAACCAAGACCGAAAAGAGGATCAAAACCAGTTCAATGTGTCAAAGAAAACTGCCCCTCGGGACTTCCCTGGTGGCTCAGTGGTTAAGAATTCACCTTCTATTCTAATGCAGAGGACGCAGGTTCAATCCCTGGCCAGGGAACTAAGATTCCACATGTCACAGAGCAACAAAGCCCAGAGATGCCACTCTGGAGCCCCCACACTCTGGAGCCCCCGCATTGCAGCAAAGAGCCCCAGCGCTGCAATGACAGATCCCATCTGATGCGAGTAAGGCCAGACACAATCAAAAATAAATAAATAAAAAAAAAAAAAAGGAGGAAAGAAAACCACCTCTCAAAACAGGGTTAAAAACACTATACCACCAAATCTAACAAGTATGTGTTTCTGCTCATGGGAGGCACATCAGGACACATAAAGTAGGAAGAGTTACAAGAAACACTCAAGCAAGTAGGGAAAAACTGATTGCTGCCTTGAAGGGCTGCAGACACTTCAAAGTGCCAGATGATTTCCTACCAAGCAGTCCCAAAGGCACACACAGTTCTTCTACCTGAGCCTGTGTGGTGGGCAAGCTATCTGAAGCATGTACAGAATACACGAGATACAGTGACTGTCCACTACCCTCTTGAACTGAATCAAGTGGGAAAGACAGACCCGTAAGACACGGAATACATGTCCAGGGAGTTTAAAATTCTGGGTTGAAAACAGAAAATACGGGAGGGCATAAAACAGTAACATTTCAGGGGTTGTAACAGGAATACTTAAAATGACATTTGCATAATAACCATAAGGAGTTAATTATAACAATTTTAACGGCTACTATTAAGCACTACTATATTAGACATTACACTACATACTTTGGATGTTCTCCCTAATCCCACTAACAACTTTAAGAGACAAAAGCTACTTAAAAATCTTAACAGATTAAGAGTTAAGAAAATCATATCATTAATAAGTGGAGAAATGAGATTGAAACCCGCATCTACATGACCTCAGCTGATTTCCACTATGCCATAATGTCTCTCAGTGCAAAATAGTAAAACTTTTTTAACCTTGTCTCCAATTTCCAAATTAAGAATTTATAGACAGACGGAATTGAAACAGGGAGGAAGGCAGGGAAAACCAAGACCGAAAAGAGGATCAAAACCAGTTCAATGTGTCAAAGAAAACTGCCCCTCGGGACTTCCCTGGTGGCTCAGTGGTTAAGAATTCACCTTCTATTCTAATGCAGAGGACGCAGGTTCAATCCCTGGCCAGGGAACTAAGATTCCACATGTCACAGAGCAACAAAGCCCAGAGATGCCACTCTGGAGCCCCCACACTCTGGAGCCCCCGCATTGCAGCAAAGAGCCCCAGCGCTGCAATGACAGATCCCATCTGATGCGAGTAAGGCCAGACACAATCAAAAATAAATAAATAAAAAAAAAAAAAAGGAGGAAAGAAAACCACCTCTCAAAACAGGGTTAAAAACACTATACCACCAAATCTAACAAGTATGTGTTTCTGCTCATGGGAGGCACATCAGGACACATAAAGTAGGAAGAGTTACAAGAAACACTCAAGCAAGTAGGGAAAAACTGATTGCTGCCTTGAAGGGCTGCAGACACTTCAAAGTGCCAGATGATTTCCTACCAAGCAGTCCCAAAGGCACACACAGTTCTTCTACCTGAGCCTGTGTGGTGGGCAAGCTATCTGAAGCATGTACAGAATACACGAGATACAGTGACTGTCCACTACCCTCTTGAACTGAATCAAGTGGGAAAGACAGACCCGTAAGACACGGAATACATGTCCAGGGAGTTTAAAATTCTGGGTTGAAAACAGAAAATACGGGAGGGCATAAAACAGTAACATTTCAGGGGTTGTAACAGGAATACTTAAAATGACATTTGCATAATAACCATAAGGAGTTAATTATAACAATTTTAACGGCTACTATTAAGCACTACTATATTAGACATTACACTACATACTTTGGATGTTCTCCCTAATCCCACTAACAACTTTAAGAGACAAAAGCTACTTAAAAATCTTAACAGATTAAGAGTTAAGAAAATCATATCATTAATAAGTGGAGAAATGAGATTGAAACCCGCATCTACATGACCTCAGCTGATTTCCACTATGCCATAATGTCTCTCAGTGCAATGTTTTTAAATTATGTGCAAGAATTCTTTTTTTAGATAACAAAGCCTATCAATTCCTCAGCTACCTTGTCTCCAATTTCCAAATTAACTAACAGTCACACATCCTTAAATTAGACCATCTGGACAGATCTTTTTATGTGGTAGCAGATAGGGCAGATAGGACTACTGATGAAGTCTCTTGAGTTGAAAGGTACTAAAATGTGAGCAACTGTAGGAAAACCCAAATTCTCTGAATTTGCATACCAGAAATCCAATCACCAATGTACATAAACAAGTATCAGCCGAAAGACTGTAAGCAAACCATAAAATGTCATAAGTGAAAATGTCATAAGTGAACCAGAAAATGTCGTAAGTGAACCAGAAAAGATTTTGGAAAGTGTTGTCAAGAAGTAGTTACAAGAAATACCAACAAAAAAAAAGACAACAAAAGTCAGAGTTACAAGAGCAAGACAGAAGTCTACGCTTTCGCTTTCTCAACTAAGGTTAACAATAATAAAACAGGAAAAGGATTACTCTTGATGAAGCGAGGGAAAGCCCAGACTTCTGGAGTCATCAGGTCTCTGACACCCCTCAGAGCCCTAACCTACCCCACCTGGCACATGCACACCCGCTGCCTGGCCTCCAATCCTGCATGATTGCAGGCCCCCAGGGCATCTAACTCTCAGTTACTCTCCATCTTGCTCTCTGCTCCCTCCCCATTACCTGACAGCGACCATCCTCCTCAACTCCCTACCCTATTTTAAGTTAACTCCCTTGTGCTATTCAACCTTTTCAAAAACTCTTCCAGCTTTAGATGAAACATTCCTTGAATCCCCTTTGAACAGAAGCTCCTTATTCTTTCGTTCACTATAAATCAGAGGAGGGGACAACAGGACACCTCCTACTTTCCGCTTTCATTTCTTTTAACGGCTACTATTAAGCACTACTATATTAGACATTACACTACATACTTTGGATGTTCTCCCTAATCCCACTAACAACTTTAAGAGACAAAAGCTACTTAAAAATCTTAACAGATTAAGAGTTAAGAAAATCATATCATTAATAAGTGGAGAAATGAGATTGAAACCCGCATCTACATGACCTCAGCTGATTTCCACTATGCCATAATGTCTCTCAGTGCAATGTTTTTAAATTATGTGCAAGAATTCTTTTTTTAGATAACAAAGCCTATCAATTCCTCAGCTACCTTGTCTCCAATTTCCAAATTAACTAACAGTCACACATCCTTAAATTAGACCATCTGGACAGATCTTTTTATGTGGTAGCAGATAGGGCAGATAGGACTACTGATGAAGTCTCTTGAGTTGAAAGGTACTAAAATGTGAGCAACTGTAGGAAAACCCAAATTCTCTGAATTTGCATACCAGAAATCCAATCACCAATGTACATAAACAAGTATCAGCCAAAAGACTGTAAGCAAACCATAAAATGTCATAAGTGAAAATGTCATAAGTGAACCAGAAAATGTCGTAAGTGAACCAGAAAAGATTTTGGAAAGTGTTGTCAAGAAGTAGTTACAAGAAATACCAACAAAAAAAAAGACAACAAAAGTCAGAGTTACAAGAGCAAGACAGAAGTCTACGCTTTCGCTTTCTCAACTAAGGTTAACAATAATAAAACAGGAAAAGGATTACTCTTGATGAAGCGAGGGAAAGCCCAGACTTCTGGAGTCATCAGGTCTCTGACACCCCTCAGAGCCCTAACCTACCCCACCTGGCACATGCACACCCGCTGCCTGGCCTCCAATCCTGCATGATTGCAGGCCCCCAGGGCATCTAACTCTCAGTTACTCTCCATCTTGCTCTCTGCTCCCTCCCCATTACCTGACAGCGACCATCCTCCTCAACTCCCTACCCTATTTTAAGTTAACTCCCTTGTGCTATTCAACCTTTTCAAAAACTCTTCCAGCTTTAGATGAAACATTCCTTGAATCCCCTTTGAACAGAAGCTCCTTATTCTTTCGTTCACTATAAATCAGAGGAGGGGACAACAGGACACCTCCTACTTTCCGTCATTTCTAGACCATTTATAGGCTTTTACACAGCGTATGCTGTAAGAACAGAATCGTGTCACTGTGGCCTTAAGGTTCCAGCTCCATTACTCAGTAAGTGTC
This sequence comes from Tragulus kanchil, assembly GCA_022376925.1. NCBI lineage: Eukaryota > Metazoa > Chordata > Mammalia > Artiodactyla > Tragulidae > Tragulus > Tragulus kanchil. Next base: position 81,311,285 of record JAIOJX010000002.1, read on the forward strand.
TGAGCTTGGGTTAAGTTACTTGACCTCTCTATACCTCAGTTTGTGTTGCTGTGTTGAGTCGTGTCCAACTCTTTGCAACCCCATGGACTGTAGCCTACCAGGCTCCTCTGTCCATGGCATTTTCCAGGTAAGAGTATTGGAGTGAGTTACCAATTTCTACTCCAGGAGATCTTCCCAACCCAAGGATCCAACCCTTGCCTCCTGGGTCTCCTGCACTGGCAGGATTCTTCACCGCTGAGCCACCTGGGAGGCCTGTACTTCAGTTTCCTCCTCCATGAAACAAGAATAGCAACACTATCTACCTTTTGGTATTATTATAACTGAGCAATTTAAAACAAGCAAAGCGCCTAAAACCACAGCTGGCATCCAGTACACATTCTGTTATTATTCTTTTCCCCTGCATTCCTGCCATAGAGGTACACCACCCTCTATTCCTTTCATGAATATCTTCAAATTCCCCAGTATGCACGGAAGGTTCCACTCTTCCCTTTCTCACCCTTCTCAGCCAGCGTGCTACGTGACACAAATGGAGACACACTCACTCACACAGGAACACTGCCTCAGAGCGCCTCGATTTCCATTCCCAGTCTTCACGGCCATTCCAGGACAGCAAGCAAGACCACACTCTGAACGACACCTCCTCACTGCTCAGCACTGCCCTGAGGCTGGCATTTTAAACGTGAATGTCATTGAGGCCTGTACTTCCCTACCAGACCTCCTGTTCAACCACATGGAATTCTGTGCCTTGGTCTCCTCCAGTTTCTCTGTACCATTCTCCCTGGTGTTTTCAGGGCTACTTTCATCCTTGAACACCTAAGGCCCTTAACCTGAACCACTCTCCTATCGATGACCAATTCTCTTGCCCTTCCGCTACATGCACCCAGCCTTCTCTTCTGTTAAGGAAAGTTCCTCATCCTCCTCCGCTAGAGGCCATCCTCTGCAGTATTCTCAGATTACCCTCTTCTATAACTACCATCTCTCCTCTTCATAGGACTTTTTCCCAAGCCTACAAACATGCTGAACTCTCACTTATCTTTCTTTTAAATGTTGAGATCTACGTCACCTTAAATTATTTGGCCCTGTTCCTGGAGTCACTCTATCTCGGTTCAGAACTGACACTAATACTTGGAGTCCAAGAACATTACAATAGTCAACTAGGCAGACTGGAAGTCATGGCTTTTTTGGAGGGGAGGTTGTTCTGTTTTTGCCATGCAGGGCAACTTGTGGGATCCTCCTTCCCTGACCAGGGACTGAACCCAGGCCCTCGTCGGTGTCAATGCAGAGTCCTAACCACTGGACTGCCTGGGAACTCCCCAGATGGGCAGTCTCTGGAGGTAAAGCAATAAAGTGGTTCCCCCATCTATCTCAGAGAAGGACTGGTGCTTCCTTCCCTAGCCCAGAATGCATGGCATACATTTTAGTAACTGCCAAATCCCCACAAGCATTCTCCATCTCGCTCTCTGAGTGAGGACTATGGTGCAAGGTCTGAGAGGACACCCCTGGGCCACCATCCCCTTCTCCAAGACAGTAAGTCCACGAAGCACGACAGCTCGGGGGAACGGCAGAGATCACTGCCACCAGAAACCTGGATGATGCCTACGATAGCTTCATTTAACTCAGTTATTTAGCCAGTGCAAAAGCCAAATAGGTTTAGGAGAATGATGGTCAACTGTCACAAACGTGCCCACCACAACCATGTCTGCAGATGTGGCACACTAACTGCAGCAAACCAGCACCATGCCTGGTAGCTAGTATTGCCACTAGTGATCAAGCAATCTCTTCCCCGTTAGGGGAAAAAAAAAAAACAAAAACAGAAGCAGGCTGTCTTCTAGACATGAGAACCCCTTCAGTGTCATCTAGTAACTAGTAACTCTATCAACTCTCTGCTCAGTTAAAACACGGTCCAAAAGTCTCCTGATTGCAGGAGAGCCCAAAGTGAATTCCAGCGGTATGTTATATTGACAACAGTACACGACCTGGACCTGGTGAGCAAGGAAAGGCAACCTTACGAAATGCCTTTCGAAAACACATGCGTAGCAGAGGTTACGAGGCAAATACCCATGAAAGTTCAGAGGTCTGTCACGTACGTAAATCTTCTAAGGTTCCAGTGGTCTGAGACACATAAAAATAAACCTTCTAAAGTAAAAGCTAAGTCGCTTCACTTTGCACTTCCTACCAAGGGGATAAAAAGAAGGCACAAAAGCTGGTAGGTTTCTTTGGATCCAAAAAGCAATATATACATTTAGGCATACCACTTACTATTCAGCCTATAAGACTGTCATCTTCAGGAGGGGTCTAGAACAAGAGAGGGTTCTGCAGTAGGTCCAGGCTGTGGTCCAAGCTGCCCTGCCACTTGGGCCGTACGACTCGGCAGATCCAACATTACTCAGACCGTGCAGAGCAGAGATGCTCTACTGACTCTGGCTTTCGCCAAAAGAATGACAGTGCGCCATCATCCCTGGGGTTTCAGAGGAAACCTGTGATCTCTTCTGCCAACAACTATCTCCATTTGCAAAGCAGCTACTGCTTTGCTATTAGAACTGAACACATGCAGCAACTTTCAACCTTTAAGTGGAAACACCACCTCTGGACTAGGCCCAAGCAGGTTTGAGCTGGTGACTACGGATCCAATGAGACCTGCTCCCACTGCATCTCCACCTCTCCTTCAATCCACACCCCACACCCGTGGCCTCATGGAGAATTCCCCATGTTCAAAAACAGAACAAGACAAAGCACAGGCCTGAATTATGAATGAGTCTGCACAGCATGCAAACACAGTTGGAAATGGATGGTAGCTGCCATCAAAACTCACTGAGGTGTGCCTGAAACACAGTGGAAGAAAATTCTACTGTAGGCAGAATGTTGGTAAATACAAAGGCTTGTACACTGCTTACAGAATTACAGATGACCTAAAGTACACACCTCCATGGGTCCAGAGCCAGCTGCTGGGATGGTCATCTAGCCAGGAATATGGAAAGAACTCGACTAAAAGATGGGAAATAAGAGGGTGATGGCAGAGTAAGCGTACACATGAACTTCTCAGAGTAGATTAACGTGAAAATATGTCATCACATAACTGACCTACAGAGGCATCCTCAGAGACATCTGAGGCATCCTCAGATTTTTGAGGGGTCCCTCAAAAATCAACTGACAACATTATCTCTCCAGTAGATGTCCCCAGACTCTTTCCTTGCCTCCCTGCTAAGACACAAAGTGGACATGGTGGCAAGAAAGGAGGCTCTGCAGGAACCCAACAGAGTGGTCTTTCCCCACAAAGCCTGGTTTGGCCACAGCCACTGCTAAGAGCCCACCTCCCAGTAGTTGTGGCGGCATTAAGTTGTGTCCGACTCTTGTGACCCCATGGACTGTAGCCCGCCAGGCTCCTCTGGCCTTGGGATTTTCCAGGCAAGAATAAGGGAACTGTCATTTCCCTCTCCAGGGGATCTTTCCCAGCCAGAATTGAACCCAGATCTCCTGCACTGTAAGCAGATTCTGTACCGACTGAGCTACAAGGGAAGCCAATGTTAGAGGTCCAAAATAAGCTTCTAATATGGGATTTTCCCAGGAAGGATCAGTTAGTTACTCAGTAGTAAAATAACTACATTAGACATCCAGTATCATGGAGGGAGACAGTAGTTTATAAAGAGAGATGGTCAGGAGTGCTTAGTCACTCAATTGAGTCCAACTCTTTTTGTGACCCTATGAACTGCAGCCTACCAGGTTCCTTTGTCCATGGGGATTCTCCAGGCAAGAATACTGGAGTGGGTAGCCTATCCCATTTGCAGGGAATGTTCTCGACCCAGGAATAGAACCTGGGACTCCTGCATTGCAGGTAGATTTTCTACCAGCTGAGCTATTAAGAAAGCCTGTCTAAATTGGGGGTTGGGGAGGTTACGAGGTTTCACACACCTTATCTAGAACCTCACTACAAAGCAACGCCATTAAAACAAGGTCAGTCAGCCAAGAATCATGAAATAGGCTGCTAAAACTCACTGAGGTGTGCCTGAAACACAGTGGAAGAAAATTCTACTGTAGGCAGAATGTTGGTAAATACAAAGGCTTGTACACTGCTTACAGAATTACAGATGACCTAAAGTACACACCTCCATGGGTCCAGAGCCAGCTGCTGGGATGGTCATCTAGCCAGGAATATGGAAAGAACTCGACTAAAAGATGGGAAATAAGAGGGTGATGGCAGAGTAAGCGTACACATGAACTTCTCAGAGTAGATTAACGTGAAAATATGTCATCACATAACTGACCTACAGAGGCATCCTCAGAGACATCTGAGGCATCCTCAGATTTTCGAGGGGTCCCTCACAAATCAACTGACAACACTATCTCTCCAGTAGATGTCCCCAGACTCTTTCCTTGCCTCCCTGCTAAGACACAAAGTGGACATGGTGGCAAGAAAGGAGGCTCTGCAGGAACCCAACAGAGTGGTCTTTCCCCACAAAGCCTGGTTTGGCCACAGCCACTGCTAAGAGCCCACCTCCCAGTAGTTGTGGCGGCATTAAGTTGTGTCCGACTCTTGTGACCCCATGGACTGTAGCCCGCCAGGCTCCTCTGGCCTTGGGATTTTCCAGGCAAGAATAAGGGAACTGTCATTTCCCTCTCCAGGGGATCTTTCCCAGCCAGAATTGAACCCAGATCTCCTGCACTGTAAGCAGATTCTGTACCGACTGAGCTACAAGGGAAGCCAATGTTAGAGGTCCAAAATAAGCTTCTAATATGGGATTTTCCCAGGAAGGATCAGTTAGTTACTCAGTAGTAAAATAACTACATTAGACATCCAGTATCATGGAGGGAGACAGTAGTTTATAAAGAGAGATGGTCAGGAGTGCTTAGTCACTCAATTGAGTCCAACTCTTTTTGTGACCCTATGAACTGCAGCCTACCAGGTTCCTTTGTCCATGGGGATTCTCCAGGCAAGAATACTGGAGTGGGTAGCCTATCCCATTTGCAGGGAATGTTCTCGACCCAGGAATAGAACCTGGGACTCCTGCATTGCAGGTAGATTTTCTACCAGCTGAGCTATTAAGAAAGCCTGTCTAAATTGGGGGTTGGGGAGGTTACGAGGTTTCACACACCTTATCTAGAACCTCACTACAAAGCAACGCCATTAAAACAAGGTCAGTCAGCCAAGAATCAGAAAACAAAGGCAACCTCTATACAGTCAATAAGTCAGTGCTTGTACCAACCTTAATTTTTTCATAGAAATAAATCTCACCATGGACTTATTCTTATTTCATACACAACTCTAAAATGTTTGGTAATGCAAACTTCCATTATTCCATAATATATTAAAAAGAAATAAATTTTAATCAGGAAACAGGAAGGAAAACAGAAAGGGAGGATTGAGGTGGTGGCCAGGTAGTAGTAATGCCATGACTCTTGGAGTCATACACATTTGAGTTCTAATTTTATCTACTCTCAAAACAAGTGACCTGGGCAGGACAGCTTCTAAGTACTGTCAAGTGTGGTTTGTTATTGCTTGTTATCGTTAAGAATATACTTACCACAACAGATTTTCTCTGGAAATTTATGTTGTTGATGCAGACGACCTGATGAGTTGTACATTAAAGAATAAAGGAAATATTTCAATTATTAAACAATGCATAATTCTATCCATGTATAAACAAGAACTATGTTCTATGCAGCTCAAAAATCTGCTTATCTTTCATGTTAAAACCCTACAAATAAGGATAACTTGCTCACTTTAAATTCAGCAACCGCCACGAAAAGAAATTTCTTTGGACAAAAATGCAATTTAAGAAAAACGTCATTAATCTGCAAGGAGCGGTAATCTGCTGAATTACACTGTCATTGAAAACCTTTTCGCCCTACAAACACGATTCCCATCACTGTGAGAAGCTTCTAGTTTCCCACTAGGCTTTCCAGGCCCAGTAAGTCAGTTTCAATCACTGAAACTAATTAATTAAACTAATGAAAACCAAATCTGGAAGTTGAAGAAAGGAAGATTAAAAATACTTATAATTTATATGGCCTTGGGGTTTCATGGGGCCTATCCCATTTGCAGAATGTTCTCGACCCAGGAATAGAACCTGGGACTCCTGCATTGCAGGTAGATTTTCTACCAGCTGAGCTATTAAGAAAGCCTGTCTAAATTGGGGGTTGGGGAGGTTACGAGGTTTCACACACCTTATCTAGAACCTCACTACAAAGCAACGCCATTAAAACAAGGTCAGTCAGCCAAGAATCAGAAAACAAAGGCAACCTCTATACAGTCAATAAGTCAGTGCTTGTACCAACCTTAATTTTTTCATAGAAATAAATCTCACCATGGACTTATTCTTATTTCATACACAACTCTAAAATGTTTGGTAATGCAAACTTCCATTATTCCATAATATATTAAAAAGAAATAAATTTTAATCAGGAAACAGGAAGGAAAACAGAAAGGGAGGATTGAGGTGGTGGCCAGGTAGTAGTAATGCCATGACTCTTGGAGTCATACACATTTGAGTTCTAATTTTATCTACTCTCAAAACAAGTGACCTGGGCAGGACAGCTTCTAAGTACTGTCAAGTGTGGTTTGTTATTGCTTGTTATCGTTAAGAATATACTTACCACAACAGATTTTCTCTGGAAATTTATGTTGTTGATGCAGACGACCTGATGAGTTGTACATTAAAGAATAAAGGAAATATTTCAATTATTAAACAATGCATAATTCTATCCATGTATAAACAAGAACTATGTTCTATGCAGCTCAAAAATCTGCTTATCTTTCATGTTAAAACCCTACAAATAAGGATAACTTGCTCACTTTAAATTCAGCAACCGCCACGAAAAGAAATTTCTTTGGACAAAAATGCAATTTAAGAAAAACGTCATTAATCTGCAAGGAGCGGTAATCTGCTGAATTACACTGTCATTGAAAACCTTTTCGCCCTACAAACACGATTCCCATCACTGTGAGAAGCTTCTAGTTTCCCACTAGGCTTTCCAGGCCCAGTAAGTCAGTTTCAATCACTGAAACTAATTAATTAAACTAATGAAAACCAAATCTGGAAGTTGAAGAAAGGAAGATTAAAAAATACTTATAATTTATATGGCCTTGGGCTTTCAAAGCCCTTGTCTCCTTTCTTCCTGTTCATTCTGGCGGCTTCTAAACCAGTCGGCGGCATGGAGGGATCCCGCGGAGCTCGGCGTCCCGGCTTGGCGGGCGGCGGCGGGGCATTACAGGTCTCCAGCACCGGACAACCCCCGCTGCCCCACGCTCCCTACAGTCATGCCCCCGCAGCCCGGGCTCCCTGGCCACCCGCGCCCGGCCCTGCCCGATCCGCCGCTGCCGCCTCTCAAACTTGCTCTCGGGACTCGGCTCTGTTGCCTGTCTCCACTGAGCTCCCGTCACCGAGATGCTTCCCTCTCCAGTACCCAACAGCTCCCGCCAGCCGACATCTTGCCGTCACCCCTGACTTCTGAGGTCAGCGGAAGAGGGGCGGTGCTTAGCACGGGATCCGGAAGTTGTGTATGCATCAGTGGGCGGAGCTTGCCCGAAGAGCGGAGTCTTTGTTAGTCTTTAAATATACAGAGAGGAAGAGTTAATCGGGAGTGAGCAGCTGAACAATGCAGACAGTGGCTGAGAACTGTTAAAATTGAGGAGACGTGACAGATATTCTGTGGGTGACGCGAGCACAAAAGGAAGGAAAGGAGAAAACATTAAATTTTAAGAGGAATAAGAATCTAGTGCAAACATTGAAATGTATGGGGGCCAGGTTTTGAAACCACCAGGGCCTGGGAACTAGTAACCTGGGAGGCTAAAAAACATGAGAGGTGTTCCTCTGGTTGCGGTATGAAAAGACACCCTTGGAGGGGGCTTCCCTGGTGGTCCAGTGGGTAAGGACACCACCTTGCAGTGCAAAGGACGCGGGTTCGATCCCTGCCCCGGGAAGATCCCACGTGCCGTGGAGCAGCTGGATCGATGTGTCCGACTACCGAGCCGGAGCTCTGGAGCGCATGCTCTGCAGCGAGAGAGGTCACTGCGATGGGAGGCCCACACAGGCTGAAGAACAAAGATGGAAATAAATGAAAGACCAATAGAAGTGGCCAAAAAAAAAAAAAAAAAGACACCCTTATCTCACTGGAGCTCAGTGATTTAGGAGACTACAACTAAATAAAAATAAAGAGATTACAAATAAAATAAGGAGATTACACCTCAAGTCTTAACTCGAATTCCAGCCCACATAGGCATTACTGCTTTATTGAAAAAAATAAATAAGTGGATTATATAAATGTAGAAGAATTATTGAAACAGCAAGACAAATACTTAAATTGTGGATTATCCCTTAACTTTTTTTTTTTTAACTTTGGACCAGATTTAAACTTGGCCTACCCCTTCCAACTGTCTTGGAGACAAGTTCATTAACTAAGTGAAAATTAATTTGAACTTTGGTCTAAATGTAAACATACTAGGAAAATAAAGGTATTAAAGAACTTTATCAAACATGTCAGAACCTGTCAGAAATTACCTGTAGTTTCTGAGTATTACTTCTGTCAGTATATTTCATTATAGAAGTACAAACTACTGTTCATATTCATTGCATAGAATTAGTATTGATATGGGTCTTCTTGAGTTACAAACTTTTAAAAACTATTTCGCATGGAAGATGGAGAATATTTAGTGAGCTAGATGCAGTTGGGTTAAAGAGAGGTCATGGAGTTAAGGAAAGAATGAGAGGCAAATAAGCAGGTCATACACAGACTTCCATCCCAAAGTGCGTATCAGAGTTAGGAGGTAGATGGGCCCCCCGACAAGTGGCATAAAATTGAAGCTTTGTTTGCCCCCCACTCCAAGGATAAAGCTAGTTGCAGAAGCTGAGCTCTGCTGGAATAAAGAAATAAAATGACCACTCTTGAGATCAAGGAAACTTCCCTTGCAATTTTTAATATAAAAAAGCACAAGTGCAGAAAAGCTCCTTGGAGGTAAAAAAGGAAGGGAGGTTGCCACACCATAATAAGGATGGACGTCCTCCAACAAGTCTCTGTGGGAGAATCCATCTTTAGCAAAAAATTTCACATGCATATTAGGGAGTGCCCTGGGCCAGATCAGATGTGGGAAAATCAACAAGGAAACCAGACAAAGGTAAACAAAGAACTTCCTATAAAAGTGATTAAAATTACCTCTTTCTTGTGCTCCTCATTAGGGAGGATGCCCACATCCTTTCTCTGGGGGCCTGTATTTCTGCCTTCTTTTGTCTTAAAGAAACTGCTTCTCTGTGTGCTCTTTTGCCTTGTTGCACTGGATCTCTAGTTACAAACTTTGTACCTGTTCTTACCGTTCTTGCCTTTGCTTTCAAATGGCACAACAGCCAGTGGAACTTTTGCTTCTTGTCTCTAGCCTCTTGTGGACTTGCAGCTAGGATTCCTGGTTTTTCATCCAGGTTCCATTCCTGGACAAGGAAAACGAAGATCTCTCTACTGGCTCTCAGTGGTGGTAGCTATGTTAGCCAGGTGAACAGTAGCAAATATCAAGCCAGTTTCAATACAAACAACTAATTTAGATAACCCATAGCATCATGTGACTCCCTGTTTTGCTGGAAGGTCAAAAGTAGAGGGGAAGAACTCACTTGGGAAATGATATTTAAGTGAATAAATAATTCTCTTCTAGGAAACCATTGCTATTTATTTCTCTGAAAACTTTCAAATTTATTAATGATTAGAAATTATTAATCATTAGAAATGTCAATCCTAATTAAAGAAATACAATTTTTAACATAAAAAAGCAAACCTGTTACTCTATAAATAAACTCAGATGACTACTAAGGTACATTAAATATAGAAAATGACACGTTTGTCTTCCATCCCAAAGTGCGTATCAGAGTTAGGAGGTAGATGGGCCCCCCGACAAGTGGCATAAAATTGAAGCTTTGTTTGCCCCCCACTCCAAGGATAAAGCTAGTTGCAGAAGCTGAGCTCTGCTGGAATAAAGAAATAAAATGACCACTCTTGAGATCAAGGAAACTTCCCTTGCAATTTTTAATATAAAAAAGCACAAGTGCAGAAAAGCTCCTTGGAGGTAAAAAAGGAAGGGAGGTTGCCACACCATAATAAGGATGGACGTCCTCCAACAAGTCTCTGTGGGAGAATCCATCTTTAGCAAAAAATTTCACATGCATATTAGGGAGTGCCCTGGGCCAGATCAGATGTGGGAAAATCAACAAGGAAACCAGACAAAGGTAAACAAAGAACTTCCTATAAAAGTGATTAAAATTACCTCTTTCTTGTGCTCCTCATTAGGGAGGATGCCCACATCCTTTCTCTGGGGGCCTGTATTTCTGCCTTCTTTTGTCTTAAAGAAACTGCTTCTCTGTGTGCTCTTTTGCCTTGTTGCACTGGATCTCTAGTTACAAACTTTGTACCTGTTCTTACCGTTCTTGCCTTTGCTTTCAAATGGCACAACAGCCAGTGGAACTTTTGCTTCTTGTCTCTAGCCTCTTGTGGACTTGCAGCTAGGATTCCTGGTTTTTCATCCAGGTTCCATTCCTGGACAAGGAAAACGAAGATCTTTTACTGGCTCTCAGTGGTGGTAGCTATGTTAGCCAGGTGAACAGTAGCAAATATCAAGCCAGTTTCAATACAAACAACTAATTTAGATAACCCATAGCATCATGTGACTCCCTGTTTTGCTGGAAGGTCAAAAGTAGAGGGGAAGAACTCACTTGGGAAATGATATTTAAGTGAATAAATAATTCTCTTCTAGGAAACCATTGCTATTTATTTCTCTGAAAACTTTCAAATTTATTAATGATTAGAAATTATTAATCATTAGAAATGTCAATCCTAATTAAAGAAATACAATTTTTAACATAAAAAAGCAAACCTGTTACTCTATAAATAAACTCAGATGACTACTAAGGTACATTAAATATAGAAAATGACACGTTTGTCTTCATTTACCCTGTGTCCTCCCGAAAGATATAAAATATCCTATTATCTTTAAGAAAAAAAGAAAAGCCATAATTTCAAAATGCTTAAGATGAGGAGAAAAATGCCTCCAAGCGTTCAGTTTTCCAAAGTCTGCAATACAAATACATTTAAAAAAAAGAAATACTTTTTCTTATAACCAGCAACTTTACAAACAACATTAGTCCCAAATACAATGGCTATCTTTTCAAGAAATGGGTCTTCTTGAGTTATAAACTTTAACACCATTTTGCATCGAAGATCGAGAATATTTAGTGAGCAATGAACCAATGGTTTGCTTCTCTCCACATAAATCTCTGTAGGAACAATAAAAAGAAAAATTAATGAACAAAACAAAAAATTCATGGACATCATAAGTATTCTAGGGAACACAACACAATAGTCACAGCACAAGTTCTTTACATCTCTCTCCCTAAGGCCACCTTTCCAACAAACATAACGGCATGTAATTCTGGGAAAGACAGTGTAAATAGAGGTTACTAAGCATTAACTGGATACATTACATGTATGTGTTATCTCCAACCATCATGGTAAGAGTATGAGTCATATATTCTTTTTTTCTTTTGCCTCTATGTCATCATTTATTTTTCATCCATCTTTATTCTTTGGCCTGTGTGGGCCTCCCATCGCAGTGGTCTCTCACGTTGCAGAGCACTGGCCCCAGGGCTCTGGCTTGTTATTGGACACACCAGTCCAGACACTCCTCAGCACGTGGGATCTTCCCAGGCCAGGGATCGAACCGGTGCCCCTTGCACTGCAGCGGACTCTTTAACCATTGGACCACCAGGGAACCGGTGCTTTAACCTTTGCTGAGGTTGGATCACTTGGGAAATGATATTTAAGTGAATAAATAATTCTCTTCTAGGAAACCATTGCTATTTATTTCTCTGAAAACTTTCAAATTTATTAATGATTAGAAATTATTAATCATTAGAAATGTCAATCCTAATTAAAGAAATACAATTTTTAACATAAAAAAGCAAACCTGTTACTCTATAAATAAACTCAGATGACTACTAAGGTACATTAAATATAGAAAATGACACGTTTGTCTTCATTTACCCTGTGTCCTCCCGAAAGATATAAAATATCCTATTATCTTTAAGAAAAAAAGAAAAGCCATAATTTCAAAATGCTTAAGATGAGGAGAAAATGCCTCCAAGCGTTCAGTTTTCCAAAGTCTGCAATACAAATACATTTAAAAAAAAGAAATACTTTTTCTTATAACCAGCAACTTTACAAACAACATTAGTCCCAAATACAATGGCTATCTTTTCAAGAAATGGGTCTTCTTGAGTTATAAACTTTAACACCATTTTGCATCGAAGATCGAGAATATTTAGTGAGCAATGAACCAATGGTTTGCTTCTCTCCACATAAATCTCTGTAGGAACAATAAAAAGAAAAATTAATGAACAAAACAAAAAATTCATGGACATCATAAGTATTCTAGGGAACACAACACAATAGTCACAGCACAAGTTCTTTACATCTCTCTCCCTAAGGCCACCTTTCCAACAAACATAACGGCATGTAATTCTGGGAAAGACAGTGTAAATAGAGGTTACTAAGCATTAACTGGATACATTACATGTATGTGTTATCTCCAACCATCATGGTAAGAGTATGAGTCATATATTCTTTTTTTCTTTTGCCTCTATGTCATCATTTATTTTTCATCCATCTTTATTCTTTGGCCTGTGTGGGCCTCCCATCGCAGTGGTCTCTCACGTTGCAGAGCACTGGCCCCAGGGCTCTGGCTTGTTATTGGACACACCAGTCCAGACACTCCTCAGCACGTGGGATCTTCCCAGGCCAGGGATCGAACCGGTGCCCCTTGCACTGCACGGCGGACTCTTTAACCATTGGACCACCAGGGAAGCCCGAGTCATGTATTCTTTAATCCCATGTTAGATATCAGAAAACTGAGGTTGGATAAAGAGAGAGGCCATGAGAGATGTGAGACACAGTGAGGAAGTGGTATGCTTGTTAGTGGATTTTTGGTCAGTCCTATGAGCAGTGACTTTAGGGCTAAATTGTTCTTCTGAATTCCAACTTCTCTCAAACTGTTAAACAAGGGCAGCAGGAAAGAAAGAAGGTGACCATCAAGGAGAAGTGCTTGCCTTTCAAGCAGACTGCCCCTCTAAGAGCTGCTTGCAACAGCAGAGAAGTGATTCTACAAGTAGTAGAAAGGAGAGCTCTCCTTTGACACATACTCACCTCCCCGATCAGTATTCATGGAGAATGATAAGAGACAGCCAGAACTCGAGACCCAAGTTTGGAAGAAAGCAGTGTCTTCAAGAAATACTCACACACACACCCCAAAAAAACCTGAAACCCTATGTCATCCATTATAAAAAGGACAATCCTCAAAATCCATTTGTAAAAAAATTTACTTACTGAATATATGGAGCGATATCTTCTTCTGTCCACTTCTCTCTCAGAGAGAACAGACTGTTGAAACGTTCCTGATTATCCTCAGGTAAATCATCTACTTTCAGCAGAAATATGATTTCGGGTCTTGACTGTCTATCTACCAAGGCTAAACCCTGTAAGAAATGAGAAATGAGAAAAAGGACAGTTGAAGTAACAGTCTAATATGGAAAAAAAAAAGATTCATTCTTCTACTTTATGTTTTGCTTAGCCTGAGGCATTTAAAACCTCAACTAACTCACAAGCTTCCAGGAGCCTTTTTCAGAAGAAGAGCTCCTCTGACCAGTCACTAACGTTTTCCTCTAGTGATCTGGCTTTTGCTACCACCAGTTTTGTGAGATGGTTCTAGTTCTCAAGCTCACCACTGACCTTCATTTGTGTTGATCACCTCTTTAAGCCTCACCATCTCATTACTTTTCTCCTAACTTGATGGTGCAGTTCCCAGGGCCCCTGGACCATCTCTCCACTTGTTTTGCTCTCACAGACCTGGGTAACCTCCTATAAACCAGTGACTTTAACCACCGCCTACTTACTTGCTAATGACTATAACCTGTGAACTTCAACTGAAATCCCTCTTCCAACCACCAGACCTCTATGTCTGAACCTGTCTATGAACTCACTGTGTTTGCTGCCCAAACTCATACTCTTAAGTCCCACTATCCCAGGAAACCTAGGCAGCCATCTAACTATAAACGAGCTTGAGTGAGCTCACTGACATGACAAATGTTCTAAAACTAGATCGTGATGGCTGGCCGCTCATTAAATAGACAACAAATCCTTTTCAAAAGAGTGAACTGTGATATGTAAATTACACTTCAATTAAGTGGGGTGTGGGGTTTTTCTTTGTTTATTTTTAAACAATTTTTGTGATGGATTGAATGTAGAGTACATTCCTCATGGGCAGCTAGAAAAATAAATTGACTCCAAATTCAATTCCAACATAGGCTTCCTTTCACCTAGCAAGCTGCTGAGTTATGGAGGTAATCACATCACCACCTTACCTTAAGCTGATCAAGCCTCGTTGTCATTCCTTCAGGAACACTCTGTTGCCACACTTCCTGAAACTCTGAGAGATTGAATTTCACAGAGTTCTGAAGCAGTATCTGGGCTGTGGCTCTGCATATCTTATCTGCACTCAATTCAAAATAAACTTCACCTAAGGAAAAGGTATCAGATGGTTTCACACTGTCTCTGAAAATTAACTATACTCCAGTCTCCTTTTCCTCAGTGCAATTTCACAGAAGGAATTATACACATCTCCCATCACCCCATGGAGATCTCAGTTTTAACAGGAAGACACTTCAAAAGGCATGCCAATTTTAACATACAAGAATTAAAACAGTCTCCCAGTCTTACCTTCCTCTATGTATTTCTTTCCATAACATTTAAGACAGTGTTCGATCATTTCCCTGAAAAATTTTAACCAATTATTTGAAAAGTTTTCACACTTTATGCATTCAGTTTTCAGTCGATCGGCCAGGGGCCCACTGACCTTCATTTGTGTTGATCACCTCTTTAAGCCTCACCATCTCATTACTTTTCTCCTAACTTGATGGTGCAGTTCCCAGGGCCCCTGGACCATCTCTCCACTTGTTTTGCTCTCACAGACCTGGGTAACCTCCTATAAACCAGTGACTTTAACCACCGCCTACTTACTTGCTAATGACTATAACCTGTGAACTTCAACTGAAATCCCTCTTCCAACCACCAGACCTCTATGTCTGAACCTGTCTATGAACTCACTGTGTTTGCTGCCCAAACTCATACTCTTAAGTCCCACTATCCCAGGAAACCTAGGCAGCCATCTAACTATAAACGAGCTTGAGTGAGCTCACTGACATGACAAATGTTCTAAAACTAGATCGTGATGGCTGGCCGCTCATTAAATAGACAACAAATCCTTTTCAAAAGAGTGAACTGTGATATGTAAATTACACTTCAATTAAGTGGGGTGTGGGGTTTTTCTTTGTTTATTTTTAAACAATTTTTGTGATGGATTGAATGTAGAGTACATTCCTCATGGGCAGCTAGAAAAATAAATTGACTCCAAATTCAATTCCAACATAGGCTTCCTTTCACCTAGCAAGCTGCTGAGTTATGGAGGTAATCACATCACCACCTTACCTTAAGCTGATCAAGCCTCGTTGTCATTCCTTCAGGAACACTCTGTTGCCACACTTCCTGAAACTCTGAGAGATTGAATTTCACAGAGTTCTGAAGCAGTATCTGGGCTGTGGCTCTGCATATCTTATCTGCACTCAATTCAAAATAAACTTCACCTAAGGAAAAGGTATCAGATGGTTTCACACTGTCTCTGAAAATTAACTATACTCCAGTCTCCTTTTCCTCAGTGCAATTTCACAGAAGGAATTATACACATCTCCCATCACCCCATGGAGATCTCAGTTTTAACAGGAAGACACTTCAAAAGGCATGCCAATTTTAACATACAAGAATTAAAACAGTCTCCCAGTCTTACCTTCCTCTATGTATTTCTTTCCATAACATTTAAGACAGTGTTCGATCATTTCCCTGAAAAATTTTAACCAATTATTTGAAAAGTTTTCACACTTTATGCATTCACTTTCAAGTACTACTGCCAACTAGAAACTAAGATATACATTTGAAATACTGGGACTTCCCTAGAGGTCCAGTGGTTAAGACTCTGTGTTCCCCAGTTCGTATGGAAACACAAAAGACCTCGAATAGCCAAAGCAATCTTCAGGAAGAAGAATGGAGCTGGAGGGATCAGCCTCCCCAACTTCAGACTCTACTACAAAGCAACAGTCATCAAGACAGTATGGTACTGGCACAAAAACAGAAATATCGACCAATGGAACAAGACAGAGAACCCAGAGATAAAGCCACGCACCTATGGGTACCTTATTTTTGACAAAGGAGGCGAACATATAAAATGGGACAAAGACAGCCTCTTCAACAAATGGTGCTGGGAAAATTGGACAGCTACATGCAAACAAATGAAGTTGGAACATACCCTGACACCATGCACAAAGATCAACTCAAAATGGATTAAAGACTTAAATGTAAGGCCAGAAACCATCAAACTCTTAGAGGAGAATATAGGCAAAACCCTCAAGGACATCAATCAAAGCAAGATCTTCTCTGACCCACCTACTAGAACAGTGGAACTAAAAAGACAAATGAACATGTGGGACCTAATGAAACTTAAAAGCTTTTGTACAGCTAAAGAAATTACAAAAATGCTGAACAGACAGCCCACAGAGTGGGAGAAAATCATAGCAAAGGAAACAACAGACAAAGAATTAATCTCCAAAATCTACAAGCAACTCAGACAACTCAGCACTGGAAAAACGAACAACCCAATCAAAAAATGGGAAAAGGACCTAAACAGACACCTCTCCAATGATGACATACAGATGGCCCAAAAACACATGAAACGATGCCCAACTTCACTTATAATTAGAGAAATGCAAATCAAAACTACAATGAGATATCACCTCCCACCCGTCAGAATGGCCATCATCCACAAATCGACAGACAATAAATGCTGGAAAGGCTGCGGAGAAAAGAGAACCCTCTTGCATTGCTGGTGGGAGTGTAAATTGATACAGCCTCTATGGAAGACAGTCTGGAGATTTCTTAAAAAACTAAAAATAGAAGCACCCTATGACCCAGCAATCCCACTCTTAGGCTTATACCCTGATGAAATCAAAACTGAAAGAAGCACCTGTACCCCAATGTTCATTGCAGCTCTCTATACAATAGCTAGAACATGGAAGGAACCTAGATGCCCATCGACAAACGAATGGATCCAAAAGCTTTGGTACATATATACAATGGAATACTACACAGCTGTAGAGAGAAATGCAGAAGAATCAGCCCTAATGAGGTGGCTGGATCTAGAACGTATCATAAAATGTGAAGTCAGTCAGAAAGAGAAGGACAAATACAGTATTTTAACACATATATATGGAATCTTGCAGAATGGTGATGATGGCACACACGTGAAGCGATGGAAAGACAGACATGGACAGTGGACATATGGACTTTGTGGGGTAGGAACAGTGGGTGAGAGGCGTAAGGAAGTAGCATGAAGGCCTGTACTATCATAAGTGAAGAAAATAGCTCTAGTCATTGCTCTGTGAGAAAAGGGGATCCTTCAGGGTGCTGTGTGATGGTCGGGAGGGTGGGAAGGGGGATCATCAAATGGATTAAAGACTTAAATGTAAGGCCAGAAACCATCAAACTCTTAGAGGAGAATATAGGCAAAACCCTCAAGGACATCAATCAAAGCAAGATCTTCTCTGACCCACCTACTAGAACAGTGGAACTAAAAAGACAAATGAACATGTGGGACCTAATGAAACTTAAAAGCTTTTGTACAGCTAAAGAAATTACAAAAATGCTGAACAGACAGCCCACAGAGTGGGAGAAAATCATAGCAAAGGAAACAACAGACAAAGAATTAATCTCCAAAATCTACAAGCAACTCAGACAACTCAGCACTGGAAAAACGAACAACCCAATCAAAAAATGGGAAAAGGACCTAAACAGACACCTCTCCAATGATGACATACAGATGGCCCAAAAACACATGAAACGATGCCCAACTTCACTTATAATTAGAGAAATGCAAATCAAAACTACAATGAGATATCACCTCCCACCCGTCAGAATGGCCATCATCCACAAATCGACAGACAATAAATGCTGGAAAGGCTGCGGAGAAAAGAGAACCCTCTTGCATTGCTGGTGGGAGTGTAAATTGATACAGCCTCTATGGAAGACAGTCTGGAGATTTCTTAAAAAACTAAAAATAGAAGCACCCTATGACCCAGCAATCCCACTCTTAGGCTTATACCCTGATGAAATCAAAACTGAAAGAAGCACCTGTACCCCAATGTTCATTGCAGCTCTCTATACAATAGCTAGAACATGGAAGGAACCTAGATGCCCATCGACAAACGAATGGATCCAAAAGCTCTGGTACATATATACAATGGAATACTACACAGCTGTAGAGAGAAATGCAGAAGAATCAACCCTAATGAGGTGGCTGGATCTAGAACGTATCATAAAAAGTGAAGTCAGTCAGAAAGAGAAGGACAAATACAGTATATTAACACATATATATGGAATCTAGTAGGATGGTGATGATGGCACACACAGTGAAGCGAAAGAAAGACAGACATGGACAGTGGACATATGGACATTGCGGGGAAGGAACAGTGGGTGAGAGGCGTAAAGGAAGTAGCATGAAGGCCTGTACTATCATAAGTGAAGAAAATAGCTCTAGTCATTGCTCTGTGAGAAAAGGGGATCCTTCAGGGGTGCTGTGTGATGGTCGGGAGGGGTGGGAAGGGGGGGATATACATATGACTAATCTGAGAACATACATATCTGTAAACAACAAAACTCTGTAAAAGTTAAAAGTAAAATAAAGGTTTAAAAAAGAAAAAAAGAAACGTCAAAAAAAAAAAAAGACTCTGTGTTCCCATTTCAAACATAGGTTCAATCCCTGGTCAGGGAACTAAGATCTCACATGCTATATAGTGTGATCAAAAAAAATTTTGTTCTTACAAATTTTATTTATTTTTTTTTACAGGGTTTTGTTGTTTACCACCACACATGGACCCAAATCTGCCATACATATGTATATGTTAAAAAATTTTAAAAATAGATTTGAAATACTTAAGGGTTTCGGTGGCTAACTAAAACTGTACATTAGGAACTAACTAAAATATATTGGAAAGCTACAATATGCCAGGCCCTATGTTAAGTATTTTTATACAAATCATGCAAGTATACATTTATTATAAAATAAATATAATTATTTCTTTATACTTTTACGACAGGAAAAAAAGATACACATTTATTCAGTCCAGTGAACAAAATTCCCAGGTCTTTCTTAATTGTATATTTCTTAGATTTCTATACAATATCAAAGTATAAATAGTTTATGCCCTGGGCTTAGTCCTACCCTAGATAATAATTTTCTTTCCCTTAAGAAAATCTGGAAGGATGATGAATAAATACTTACTCTGGCTCCAATGGTCCAAGTTCCTGTAGGCAGGTATTCAAAGGAACTTTGCTAAAAGACCAGGATTCAGAATCCACAAGCTGAGTTATGTGATTCAGAAGTTTCATCTCATAATCAAATTCAAGAATCCTCCAATAACCTATAAATTCCAAAAGTTACATTTACCAAAAGAACATTCATTTTCATCTAAACAAATGAATTGGCTGGTAGACTGATAAAGTAGCAGTATACTCTTGCTCGTTGCAAAAAAAGAAAAAGAAAAAGCGAAAGAGACAGGAAAAGTCTTAGCTTTCTTCATATATAATGCTTCTGTTTCTGCTTTTCTCCCAATCATCATAACAAATCACGTCAAGGGAGATCAGGCGTTTTTTAAAGAGTACTTTCCGTATGACCAACATTTGGGGTGTTTTTCAAGTTCTTTGATCCTCAATTATGTCACAATAACCTTTTAGTTCTACATGGAAATGGGGAAACTGGTACATATCTGTAAACAACAAAACTCTGTAAAAGTTAAAAGTAAAATAAAGGTTTAAAAAAGAAAAAAAGAAACGTCAAAAAAAAAAAAAGACTCTGTGTTCCCATTTCAAACATAGGTTCAATCCCTGGTCAGGGAACTAAGATCTCACATGCTATATAGTGTGATCAAAAAAAATTTTGTTCTTACAAATTTTATTTATTTTTTTTTACAGGGTTTTGTTGTTTACCACCACACATGGACCCAAATCTGCCATACATATTATATGTTAAAAATTTTAAAAATAGATTTGAAATACTTAAGGGTTTCGGTGGCTAACTAAAACTGTACATTAGGAACTAACTAAAATATATTGGAAAGCTACAATATGCCAGGCCCTATGTTAAGTATTTTTATACAAATCATGCAAGTATACATTTATTATAAAATAAATATAATTATTTCTTTATACTTTTACGACAGGAAAAAAAGATACACATTTATTCAGTCCAGTGAACAAAATTCCCAGGTCTTTCTTAATTGTATATTTCTTAGATTTCTATACAATATCAAAGTATAAATAGTTTATGCCCTGGGCTTAGTCCTACCCTAGATAATAATTTTCTTTCCCTTAAGAAAATCTGGAAGGATGATGAATAAATACTTACTCTGGCTCCAATGGTCCAAGTTCCTGTAGGCAGGTATTCAAAGGAACTTTGCTAAAAGACCAGGATTCAGAATCCACAAGCTGAGTTATGTGATTCAGAAGTTTCATCTCATAATCAAATTCAAGAATCCTCCAATAACCTATAAATTCCAAAAGTTACATTTACCAAAAGAACATTCATTTTCATCTAAACAAATGAATTGGCTGGTAGACTGATAAAGTAGCAGTATACTCTTGCTCGTTGCAAAAAAAGAAAAAGAAAAAGCGAAAGAGACAGGAAAAGTCTTAGCTTTCTTCATATATAATGCTTCTGTTTCTGCTTTTCTCCCAATCATCATAACAAATCACGTCAAGGGAGATCAGGCGTTTTTTAAAGAGTACTTTCCGTATGACCAACATTTGGGGTGTTTTTCAAGTTCTTTGATCCTCAATTATGTCACAATAACCTTTTAGTTCTACATGGAAATGGGGAAACTGGTAGCTGGTACAATCATTTCATTAGAACATCATACAAAGTGCTTGAAGGTCATAGGCCAGATATTCCACGCGGTGACCTCTGCTGTGGAGCATCGCCATGGTTACAACTTTCACGTCAGCCATCTGTAAGTGTTCCCATGCTTATAAAGAAAGCTAGTTCAAGGACTTCCCTGTTAGTCCAGTTGTTAAGAATCCACCTTGCAACGCAGAGGATCCCTTGTCAGGGAACTAAGATCCCTCATGCTGCAGAGCAACTAATCCTGCAGCCACAACAAGAGAGCAGCATGCCACAACGACTGAAGCCGGCATGCTCCAGAGCCTGAGCACTGCAACCACCGAGCCAGCACACCAGAACAAGAGAATCAGTGCAGCACAATGAAAGAGCCCACAAGATACAGTGAGGACCCCATGTGCCCCAAGTAACGAAGACCCCATGCAGCCAAACAAATGAATAAATAAATACTCTGAGGTACAATGTGGACCAGTGACAAAATAAAATCTGGGGTTCAAGATATATTTTCCTATTCCTGTGACAGACTGTGAAATGCCATCTTATAACTGACGGTACTACCACCATCCCTGGAGAAACAAACCAAACACAGCTACCATTTCCAAGGGAAAATGTTCTTATTCTTATTCTAAAGAAATAAAGTCACTGTTTAAAAAAAAAACAGCACAGGCATGTGTGACGTAAAATGGAAAAAGAAACCTAGTTAAAAAAAAAACTATGTGTCCTCCCTACTCCAAGGAAAATGTTCTCCATTCCCATGCAATAAATGAATAATGCAGAGGTTGCTTTAAAACCATTGTGTATATGGGCAGGGTACATTCATGCTATCCCTATACTAAAGTAATTAGCAGTAGGCATCTACAATTAAAAGCTTTGTTTCAAATGCTTAGGAGCAAATGTGTCTAAACATTTGGAACCAAAACAAAGAACTCAGTGCTTCTAGCTCTAAAGTCACATGCAGGGGCTTCCCTGGTGTTCCAAAGAACTCCCGTTTTTAAAGTCTTTCCTATGCACAAGTTCTTTGATCCTCAATTATGTCACAATAACCTTTTAGTTCTACATGGAAATGGGGAAACTGGTAGCTGGTACAATCATTTCATTAGAACATCATACAAAGTGCTTGAAGGTCATAGGCCAGATATTCCACGCGGTGACCTCTGCTGTGGAGCATCGCCATGGTTACAACTTTCACGTCAGCCATCTGTAAGTGTTCCCATGCTTATAAAGAAAGCTAGTTCAAGGACTTCCCTGTTAGTCCAGTTGTTAAGAATCCACCTTGCAACGCAGAGGATCCCTTGTCAGGGAACTAAGATCCCTCATGCTGCAGAGCAACTAATCCTGCAGCCACAACAAGAGAGCAGCATGCCACAACGACTGAAGCCGGCATGCTCCAGAGCCTGAGCACTGCAACCACCGAGCCAGCACACCAGAACAAGAGAATCAGTGCAGCACAATGAAAGAGCCCACAAGATACAGTGAGGACCCCATGTGCCCCAAGTAACGAAGACCCCATGCAGCCAAACAAATGAATAAATAAATACTCTGAGGTACAATGTGGACCAGTGACAAAATAAAATCTGGGGTTCAAGATATATTTTCCTATTCCTGTGACAGACTGTGAAATGCCATCTTATAACTGACGGTACTACCACCATCCCTGGAGAAACAAACCAAACACAGCTACCATTTCCAAGGGAAAATGTTCTTATTCTTATTCTAAAGAAATAAAGTCACTGTTTAAAAAAAAAACAGCACAGGCATGTGTGACGTAAAATGGAAAAAGAAACCTAGTTAAAAAAAAAACTATGTGTCCTCCCTACTCCAAGGAAAATGTTCTCCATTCCCATGCAATAAATGAATAATGCAGAGGGTTGCTTTAAAACCATTGTGTATATGGGCAGGGTACATTCATGCTATCCCTATACTAAAGTAATTAGCAGTAGGCATCTACAATTAAAAGCTTTGTTTCAAATGCTTAGGAGCAAATGTGTCTAAACATTTGGAACCAAAACAAAGAACTCAGTGCTTCTAGCTCTAAAGTCACATGCAGGGGCTTCCCTGGTGTTCCAGTGGGTAGAGAGTCCACCTTGCAATGCAAGGGGCACCAGTTCGAACCCTGGCACGGGAAGATCCCACATGTGGCAGAGTGGCTGGACCACTGTGTCCAATTACGAGCCAGCATCCAGAGCCGGTGCTCTGCAACGAGGGAGGCCACTGCAATGGGAGGCCCACACAGGCCAAAGAATAAAGATGAATGAAAATAAATACATGAAAAAAACCAATAAAAGAGGCCAAAATTAAAAAATAATAAAATAAAATAAAAATTACCCAACAAGCCCATCAAACACATTTCTTTACAATAAATAAAGTCATGTGCAGCTTTACTCAGTCATCTGCTGCTTCATTCAGCAGAATTCGCCACAGAAGCTAACCTTACTTGGAAGACTGTGAGCAAACTGAAGAGGGCATCCACCAAACCATGCCCATGTTCCCCTTTCTGCACGTGTTACACACATGAAGAATTAAGGTGCTTCTTTGGGTAAGTTTAAGAGGACTAAAAAATGCTCACAAACATCTACTCAAGTATTAATGCAGGCCTAGATGCTGGGGGAATTTAGGGGGAAGAGAGAAGCTCCCACTTTACCACCCAGGACCAGAAGAAAGCCAAAAACACTAAAGAAGATTCTACTGGGGCTTCTCCATCAGCCTCTAAGACCAACACACACCACTACAACTTCTACACAGGTTCATCAGATAAACTCCTTCACACATATTCAAAAGTATATTGACTTCTCACAAGAAGAAATGCATCTTTCGAGCAGTTTGGAAAATACAACGGGTTAATTCTGATCCAGGAGTTCAAGTACTAGGACTTTATGCCTCATCCTGTCCATATCTCACCATGGAACCCTGGACCAGTCCGTTTCCCTTCGTAGGCCTTGGTCGCCTCGCCTATTAAAAACAATGAAGGATTTTACTACCTGATATCTAAGGCCTCCTAATTGAATATGGTTCTTCTCTTACCACTTAGTCCAAAGGAAAAGGGCTATAAAGAGTGGATAGAGTCACTCGCGACATCCATTAAATGCTTAGGAGCAAATGTGTCTAAACATTTGGAACCAAAACAAAGAACTCAGTGCTTCTAGCTCTAAAGTCACATGCAGGGGCTTCCCTGGTGTTCCAGTGGGTAGAGAGTCCACCTTGCAATGCAAGGGGCACCAGTTCGAACCCTGGCACGGGAAGATCCCACATGTGGCAGAGTGGCTGGACCACTGTGTCCAATTACGAGCCAGCATCCAGAGCCGGTGCTCTGCAACGAGGGAGGCCACTGCAATGGGAGGCCCACACAGGCCAAAGAATAAAGATGAATGAAAATAAATACATGAAAAAAACCAATAAAAGAGGCCAAAATTAAAAAATAATAAAATAAAATAAAAATTACCCAACAAGCCCATCAAACACATTTCTT
Organism: Tragulus kanchil; assembly: GCA_022376925.1. NCBI lineage: Eukaryota > Metazoa > Chordata > Mammalia > Artiodactyla > Tragulidae > Tragulus > Tragulus kanchil. The sequence continues at coordinate 81,335,767 of JAIOJX010000002.1, forward strand.
TACAATAAATAAAGTCATGTGCAGCTTTACTCAGTCATCTGCTGCTTCATTCAGCAGAATTCGCCACAGAAGCTAACCTTACTTGGAAGACTGTGAGCAAACTGAAGAGGGCATCCACCAAACCATGCCCATGTTCCCCTTTCTGCACGTGTTACACACATGAAGAATTAAGGTGCTTCTTTGGGTAAGTTTAAGAGGACTAAAAAATGCTCACAAACATCTACTCAAGTATTAATGCAGGCCTAGATGCTGGGGGAATTTAGGGGGCAGAGAGAAGCTCCCACTTTACCACCCAGGACCAGAAGAAAGCCAAAAACACTAAAGAAGATTCTACTGGGGCTTCTCCATCAGCCTCTAAGACCAACACACACCACTACAACTTCTACACAGGTTCATCAGATAAACTCCTTCACACATATTCAAAAGTATATTGACTTCTCACAAGAAGAAATGCATCTTTCGAGCAGTTTGGAAAATACAACGGGTTAATTCTGATCCAGGAGTTCAAGTACTAGGACTTTATGCCTCATCCTGTCCATATCTCACCATGGAACCCTGGACCAGTCCGTTTCCCTTCGTAGGCCTTGGTCGCCTCGCCTATTAAAAACAATGAAGGGATTTTACTACCTGATATCTAAGGCCTCTCCTAATTGAATATGGTTCTTCTCTTACCACTTAGTCCAAAGGAAAAGGGCTATAAAGAGTGGATAGAGTCACTGGCCAGAGACTTGACATTCCATGTAAAGGTGATGACATGGAATGTCATCCACCCCACACCTAAACACACAAATATCATCATCTCTGAGTCCAGAAGAAGATTGAATAAAGAACATGCAATAGGAATAAACAGATGGAGGATGTCCAAAAATCTCTCGTAAGATGCCCAATTCCATCATTATTGATAATAGTAAGTCATGCTACCTCCAATCTCACAGGCATTTAAAACTTGTAATTGGGTCATTATTTCTTCCTCACTTGCCTGAATTTGATCAAGCAAATCTTCAGTTGTATACTGAAAGAAAAAAAAAACAAAAGACACATTTTAAGGCCAAAGAACGTATTACTTACTGACTTTTGAGGGAATAAATACATAGGACAGATAAAGCAATAGTTATAGCTTAATTTCTTTAATTAATATGCAATGATTACTATACAAAATCCTTCCTCAAAAGGTTATACAGAGTAACCATGTGCATGTGTGCCTAGTCACTTCAATCATGTCTGACTCTTTGCAATTCTATGGACCATAGAGCCCATAGAGTTGGTAGCCCACCAAGTTCCTCTGTCCATGGAATTCTCCAGGCAAGAATACTGGAGTGGGTTGCCATTTCCTCCTCCAGGGAATCTTCCCAACCCAGAGATCGAACTCGTGTCTCTTATGTCTCCTGCATTAGCAGGCAGGTTCTTTACCACTAGCACCACCTGGGAAGCCCATATAGAGCAACCAGAGGACCCATCAAGTTCACTCTTTAGTGTATGTGTGTTTTTATCTTCAAGAAACAATTAAAACATAAGTTCACGAGAAACTTGTATTAATACACGAATGTTCACAGCAGTGTTATTCATAATAAACAAATAATCAACAAAAATCAAAAAGTAGAACCTACCCAAATGTTCATCAACTGATGAATGGATCAGTAAATTAGGGTATATCCATAAGATGGGGTATTATTCATCAGTGAAAGGGAATGGACTACTGATGCACGCTACAACATCAATGAATCTTGAAAACAGCATGCTAAGCAAAGAAGCCTGCCAGAAAAGGCCTCTTATACAATTCTATTCATATAAAATGTACAGATGAGGCAAATCAACAGAGACAGAAAGGAGACTAGTGGCTGCCTAGCACTGAGGTGAGTGAGGGAAGGAGTGAGAGGCAGGACTGGAAAGTAACCACTAAGAGACTAGGGTTTCTTTTGGGGGTGGTGAAAATACTCTAAACTGTATCATGGTGATGACTGCACAATTCTGTGACTACAGCCAAAGCTGTTGAATTACACACTTTAAAATAAGTAAATTGCTTGGTATGTGAGTCATACCTCAATAAAGCTGTTACAAAGAAAAAAAGCCAATCAGCTGAACTTCTAATACAAATATGGTCTTCAGAATATCAGTGAAATTCTATAATTTTGAATTATATTTAAAACTTTAAAAAAATTTTTTTGCTTAGCTTATAACTATTTTCCCATGCCAGAATTAGCCCATTCTGACTTTCTATCTTCATAATGTCTCTTTTTAAGAACCCTTAATTATAATTCTTAAATAAAAATTATTTTAATGTCTAAAAATATCATTAATTTGTAGTTAGACACATGAGAAGCTTTCAGCTATATAAATGTCGCCATGAGATCTAGGACTTGCTTCCAAATACCCCAGGAAGAGAAAAAGAAAGGTGGAGGCAACAGGGTCCAGAAGAAACGAGACTGACGAAACACTGACAAATGGTCAACACACTGAACATGTCGCCATGAGATCTAGGACTTGCTTCCAAATACCCCAGGAAGAGAAAAAGAAAGGTGGAGGCAACAGGGTCCAGAAGAAACGAGACTGACGAAACACTGACAAATGGTCAACACACTGAACATATGGGTCTTCCTGCTTTGGGGTATGTTTGAAATTTTCATAATATGAACCTTATGAAATAACAATTGTCTTACTTTCAAGTGATTGGAATCCTTTTCTTTCTGACTGTCAGGTCCTTCATAGGTATTTTCCATCAAGAGTCTCTTCAGCTTCTTTAGTTTAGGTCTACAGCTTCTTAATTCCCAGTAATTGTTAGAAAACCAAGAGTCCCCCTATCAATGAATCTTGAAAACAGCATGCTAAGCAAAGAAGCCTGCCAGAAAAGGCCTCTTATACAATTCTATTCATATAAAATGTACAGATGAGGCAAATCAACAGAGACAGAAAGGAGACTAGTGGCTGCCTAGCACTGAGGTGAGTGAGGGAAGGAGTGAGAGGCAGGACTGGAAAGTAACCACTAAGAGACTAGGGTTTCTTTTGGGGGTGGTGAAAATACTCTAAACTGTATCATGGTGATGACTGCACAATTCTGTGACTACAGCCAAAGCTGTTGAATTACACACTTTAAAATAAGTAAATTGCTTGGTATGTGAGTCATACCTCAATAAAGCTGTTACAAAGAAAAAAAGCCAATCAGCTGAACTTCTAATACAAATATGGTCTTCAGAATATCAGTGAAATTCTATAATTTTGAATTATATTTAAAACTTTAAAAAAATTTTTTTGCTTAGCTTATAACTATTTTCCCATGCCAGAATTAGCCCATTCTGACTTTCTATCTTCATAATGTCTCTTTTTAAGAACCCTTAATTATAATTCTTAAATAAAAATTATTTTAATGTCTAAAAATATCATTAATTTGTAGTTAGACACATGAGAAGCTTTCAGCTATATAAATGTCGCCATGAGATCTAGGACTTGCTTCCAAATACCCCAGGAAGAGAAAAAGAAAGGTGGAGGCAACAGGGTCCAGAAGAAACGAGACTGACGAAACACTGACAAATGGTCAACACACTGAACATGTCGCCATGAGATCTAGGACTTGCTTCCAAATACCCCAGGAAGAGAAAAAGAAAGGTGGAGGCAACAGGGTCCAGAAGAAACGAGACTGACGAAACACTGACAAATGGTCAACACACTGAACATATGGGTCTTCCTGCTTTGGGGTATGTTTGAAATTTTCATAATATGAACCTTATGAAATAACAATTGTCTTACTTTCAAGTGATTGGAATCCTTTTCTTTCTGACTGTCAGGTCCTTCATAGGTATTTTCCATCAAGAGTCTCTTCAGCTTCTTTAGTTTAGGTCTACAGCTTCTTAATTCCCAGTAATTGTTAGAAAAACCAAAGATCTAGAAATCACAAACACATCATAATCTTTAAGGGGCCATTCTAAAACTTCATACAAATTTCATCCCATCTGCCCTCCATAAGAAGCAAGAAAAGGAAGCCAAGGTGTTCTGCTTTCTGCTGAGAAGGTGTTCATCCAGACATCTGCTTGAGATGGCTAGATGTCTTCAGGTCACATCTTTTCAAACTCTAGTCAAGAAGATGCTGCCAACATAATGAGAATGGATAATTAAGCTTCCATATCCCAAGTGTATTCTGGAAACTTAAGAGTATGCCCAGAAAAGAATGACCAGGAAGGTGATAACTCTCCAAACCAGGTAAAAACAAAAGAAGAAGAATTTATTTAGGCTGAAAAATAGAAAAGAAGAGATATTATCACAGTCTTCAAATTATGAACCGATGTTAAAGGGAAGAGAGGATACTCTTGTTTGCTATTACTGCTGATGCTAAAATCAAGTAGATGTTAAGATAAAAAGACTTCTATTCAATGCAAGAGTTTCCACTATTTAGAACTAATTTATTATTGAACTTGAGAAATAGCACTCAAATCCAGGTGATAGTGGCTAAATGATGGGTAGGTCTCTGTTTTCCTTCTCTGAGTCTCCAGGATTTTCCCAGTCAATGTCCAGCACTTAGTAGGTGCTCGATAATTGTTTCACATAAGAAAAGGGGAAAAGGCTGAGATGGACTGTCTCTGGGGTACATTCTAACTCTAACACAGAAGGTCAGAGGATGTATCCACTCCAAAACTAGTAGAAGCCCTGACTAACGAGACATGGCCCAGAGCCTGATGGAGATGCTGCTGAATCTAAGAAAAGATTAAGGACCAAAACAGAAAGATGGAGTTCATCCACAGCTCACAAACAGGCACCCTGCAAGTTGGATCCAGCACACAAATGTTGGTGTGTGCTTATGTGCTGGGGAGGAAAAGGTTTAGTATAGATACCGTTTGAATTCATTGCCAACATTGAAAAATATGGAGATTTTTGCACCCCACTCCCATCTAAGTTTTAAGCTTTGCTTGAATGAAAGAAATCAGATCTGGCAATACTGGGCCTGCTTTCCCACAAGGCCAGGAAGTGCCTACATACCCACCTGGAGACTCTTTACTCCAATCTGTCATAGATTCCCCCATTCCCTATCAGTCCTGAGACGAGGTGTCCACTACCATTTATCAACGCCAGCCTGCTTTGCTCGTGTGCATTCCTTTCCTAGCCTTTTTAGGGATCTGGAAGTGCAACCAAAGACTTTAAAACTCTAATTAATAAATATTTGTTAATTTTACTCAGTCTCAGAACACATAATTCCCATACGAAGAGTTTGAAGGCACGCACATATATTGCTACACCCTCCCCCAAACACCCACAAAACAGTTACATGATAGAAAGATAACATCTTTTCCAAAAGAATAAACAGTCAATATTCCTAGCTCGTTACAGTGAAAGATGTAACTCTCCAAAAACCAAAGTACAATATTTACTGACAGTTCTAGCAGTATCATATGAACCACTAAAATGTCCCAATATTTTCCTTTATTTCTATTCCAATTCTATTTTTAGGAAGTAGTTGACCTAAAGTTATCTCTTGTTTGCTATTACTGCTGATGCTAAAATCAAGTAGATGTTAAGATAAAAAGACTTCTATTCAATGCAAGAGTTTCCACTATTTAGAACTAATTTATTATTGAACTTGAGAAATAGCACTCAAATCCAGGTGATAGTGGCTAAATGATGGGTAGGTCTCTGTTTTCCTTCTCTGAGTCTCCAGGATTTTCCCAGTCAATGTCCAGCACTTAGTAGGTGCTCGATAATTGTTTCACATAAGAAAAGGGGAAAAGGCTGAGATGGACTGTCTCTGGGGTACATTCTAACTCTAACACAGAAGGTCAGAGGATGTATCCACTCCAAAACTAGTAGAAGCCCTGACTAACGAGACATGGCCCAGAGCCTGATGGAGATGCTGCTGAATCTAAGAAAAGATTAAGGACCAAAACAGAAAGATGGAGTTCATCCACAGCTCACAAACAGGCACCCTGCAAGTTGGATCCAGCACACAAATGTTGGTGTGTGCTTATGTGCTGGGGAGGAAAAGGTTTAGTATAGATACCGTTTGAATTCATTGCCAACATTGAAAAATATGGAGTTTTTTGCACCCCACTCCCATCTAAGTTTTAAGCTTTGCTTGAATGAAAGAAATCAGATCTGGCAATACTGGGCCTGCTTTCCCACAAGGCCAGGAAGTGCCTACATACCCACCTGGAGACTCTTTACTCCAATCTGTCATAGATTCCCCCATTCCCTATCAGTCCTGAGACGAGGTGTCCACTACCATTTATCAACGCCAGCCTGCTTTGCTCGTGTGCATTCCTTTCCTAGCCTTTTTAGGGATCTGGAAGTGCAACCAAAGACTTTAAAACTCTAATTAATAAATATTTGTTAATTTTACTCAGTCTCAGAACACATAATTCCCATACGAAGAGTTTGAAGGCACGCACATATATTGCTACACCCTCCCCCAAACACCCACAAAACAGTTACATGATAGAAAGATAACATCTTTTCCAAAAGAATAAACAGTCAATATTCCTAGCTCGTTACAGTGAAAGATGTAACTCTCCAAAAACCAAAGTACAATATTTACTGACAGTTCTAGCAGTATCATATGAACCACTAAAATGTCCCAATATTTTCCTTTATTTCTATTCCAATTCTATTTTTAGGAAGTAGTTGACCTAAAGTTATTCTAACAAATTAAGGGCTGTGCTTTGACTGTAGGTGTGTGACCATCTAGTCAGGATGGAGACTTTTGATCTGCCATCTATAGTCTCCTAAGTAATTAAAATTTCATGGGTTTCCCTGGTGGTCCAGTGAGTAAGGACACAGCCTTGCAGTGCAAGGCGCCCGGGTTTTATCCCTGGCCTGGGAAGATCCCACGTGCGCGCCGATGTGTCCAATCACGAGGCGGAGCTCTGAGCGCATGCGTCCAGAGCCACCGCGATGGGAGGCCCACAGGAGCCAAAGAACAAGACGGATGAAAATAGAGAAATCAAAGACCAATAGAAGAGGCCCGCCCGCTCCCCTCCCTCCCCAACCCGAACCCCGCCCAAAATAAATAAATAAATCTTAAAAAAGAAAAAAGAATTTCATAACTGTGAACAGTAATGAACTAAACCAGCTTCTCTAGAACTTCTGTTTCAGAAGACAAATTTCTTCATTTCCCCACATCATCTAATGCATCAGCTGTAGTTTGAGGGACTCACCTTTCAAAGCCTATATCTATAGCAAAACTTCCTGAAAATAGATTAAACATTTAGAATGAGTTACCTAATAGTAAATTTTCTATATTAGAGAAAATGGTCAACTTATCTGGGACTTAAAAGTCAGATTGGGAAAATAAAGATAATTTTACAAGTTTACAACTTACATGACTCCAAATAAACAAACAAAAATAATGCTGAGAAATTTAAAATTTCATTAGAGAACTTTTCAGATTCTCTGTGATTATACATTTCACACCTAGAGGGTTGGTTTTTCTTTTCGGTCGCACCTTGCGGCATGCCGGGATGGACCAATGCCCCTGCATTGGCAGCACGGAGTTCTGACCATTGGACCACCAGGGAAGTCCCACACCTTGAGTTCATATTTGTTAATTTTACTCAGTCTCAGAACACATAATTCCCATACGAAGAGTTTGAAGGCACGCACATATATTGCTACACCCTCCCCCAAACACCCACAAAACAGTTACATGATAGAAAGATAACATCTTTTCCAAAAGAATAAACAGTCAATATTCCTAGCTCGTTACAGTGAAAGATGTAACTCTCCAAAAACCAAAGTACAATATTTACTGACAGTTCTAGCAGTATCATATGAACCACTAAAATGTCCCAATATTTTCCTTTATTTCTATTCCAATTCTATTTTTAGGAAGTAGTTGACCTAAAGTTATTCTAACAAATTAAGGGCTGTGCTTTGACTGTAGGTGTGTGACCATCTAGTCAGGATGGAGACTTTTGATCTGCCATCTATAGTCTCCTAAGTAATTAAAAATTTCATGGGTTTCCCCTGGTGGTCCAGTGAGTAAGGACACAGCCTTGCAGTGCAAGGGGCGCCGGTTTGATCCCTGGCCTGGGAAGATCCCACGTGCCGCGCCGATGTGTCCAATCACCGAGGCGGAGCTCTGGAGCGCATGCGTCCAGAGCCACCGCGATGGGAGGCCCACAGGAGCCAAAGAACAAGACGGATGAAAATAGAGAAATCAAAGACCAATAGAAGAGGCCCGCCCGCTCCCCTCCCTCCCCAACCCGAACCCCGCCCAAAATAAATAAATAAATCTTAAAAAAGAAAAAAGAATTTCATAACTGTGAACAGTAATGAACTAAACCAGCTTCTCTAGAACTTCTGTTTCAGAAGACAAATTTCTTCATTTCCCCACATCATCTAATGCATCAGCTGTAGTTTGAGGGACTCACCTTTCAAAGCCTATATCTATAGCAAAACTTCCTGAAAATAGATTAAACATTTAGAATGAGTTACCTAATAGTAAATTTTCTATATTAGAGAAAATGGTCAACTTATCTGGGACTTAAAAGTCAGATTGGGAAAATAAAGATAATTTTACAAGTTTACAACTTCACATGACTCCAAATAAACAAACAAAAATAATGCTGAGAAATTTAAAATTTCATTAGAGAACTTTTCAGATTCTCTGTGATTATACATTTCACACCTAGAGGGTTGGTTTTTCTTTTCGGTCGCACCTTGCGGCATGCCGGGATGGACCAATGCCCCCCTGCATTGGCAGCACGGAGTTCTGACCATTGGACCACCAGGGAAGTCCCACACCTTGAGTTTTCAATTAAAGGCAAGATTAGCACATATGTCGTCCTTTTCATATAAATCAGGAAGCAGAAGACAGTACCTCAGTGTGAATAATGTTACACTGTGCTTCTTCCATCTTCAGCTGCTCTGGAGTTTTACAACCAGGAATAAAAAGCAACATATTGGAAGTGTCTGCTATTTTCAAATCATATGTTTTGTCTTTACTGCACAGAACGGCCTGCTCATCCTTATCACCGCGAATCACAAGACTGCAGAAAAACGGGAAAAGAAAATACATGGTTTGTTTCGACACCAATAGACGGCTTCCTGTTTCTTCCTGGTTGTCAAGCTCCCCGGCCCCGGGTCACCTGCGCCCGGCCTCCAGCTGCTGGCAGAGCGCGGGCTCCAGCTCCAGCAGGCAGAAGTCGCCGGCGGCGGCGCTGGCTCCGGGGCCGAAGCCCAGGCAGTGCACGGTGGGCAGCAGCTCGGCCGCGTTCAGCTTGGCGATCTGCAGCGTCGCGTCCACCTCCTCGCGGGTCCTCTTCATCGCTGCCAGGGGTCGGGTTGTCCCGCCGCGCGCGAAGGGGCACCTGTGCCAGAGAACCGAGCTCCCCCGGAGGCCGCGAGCCCGCGAAACAAACAAGAAATACAACAGAGCCTGTTTCAAAAGCGCGCCTAAGCGGCTGGGGGCATGTTTCCGGGGCGGAGCGTGCCGCGGGGGCGGGGAAACCCGGGGGGGAGCTTCTCTAAAGTTTCAGAAGACAAATTTCTTCATTTCCACATCATCTAATGCATCAGCTGTAGTTTGAGACTCACCTTTCAAAGCCTTTGAAAATTAAAGATTAAACATTTAGAATGAGTTACCTAATAGTAAATTTTCTATATTAGAGAAAATGGTCAACTTATCTGGGACTTAAAAGTCAGATTGGGAAAATAAAGATAATTTTACAAGTTTACAACTTACATGACTCCAAATAAACAAACAAAAATAATGCTGAGAAATTTAAAATTTCATTAGAGAACTTTTCAGATTCTCTGTGATTATACATTTCACACCTAGAGGGTTGGTTTTTCTTTTCGGTCGCACCTTGCGGCATGCCGGGATGGACCAATGCCCCCCTGCATTGGCAGCACGGAGTTCTGACCATTGGACCACCAGGGAAGTCCCACACCTTGAGTTTTCAATTAAAGGCAAGATTAGCACATATGTCGTCCTTTTCATATAAATCAGGAAGCAGAAGACAGTACCTCAGTGTGAATAATGTTACACTGTGCTTCTTCCATCTTCAGCTGCTCTGGAGTTTTACAACCAGGAATAAAAAGCAACATATTGGAAGTGTCTGCTATTTTCAAATCATATGTTTTGTCTTTACTGCACAGAACGGCCTGCTCATCCTTATCACCGCGAATCACAAGACTGCAGAAAAACGGGAAAAGAAAATACATGGTTTGTTTCGACACCAATAGACGGCTTCCTGTTTCTTCCTGGTTGTCAAGCTCCCCGGCCCGGCTCACCTGCGCCCGGCCTCCAGCTGCTGGCAGAGCGCGGGCTCCAGCTCCAGCAGGCAGAAGTCGCCGGCGGCGGCGCTGGCTCCGGGGCCGAAGCCCAGGCAGTGCACGGTGGGCAGCAGCTCGGCCGCGTTCAGCTTGGCGATCTGCAGCGTCGCGTCCACCTCCTCGCGGGTCCTCTTCATCGCTGCCAGGGGTCGGGTTGTCCCGCCGCGCGCGAAGGGGCACCTGTGCCAGAGAACCGAGCTCCCCCGGAGGCCGCGAGCCCGCGAAACAAACAAGAAATACAACAGAGCCTGTTTCAAAAGCGCGCCTAAGCGGCTGGGGGCATGTTTCCGGGGCGGAGCGTGCCGCCGGGGCGTCCCCGGGAGGGCCCCAAAGCTTCCTGGGACTCGAGTACTGCCGCGGCCGGGTCACCCTGGACCGAGCAGCAGCTGCTGGAAAGAAACCGGACTGGGTCTCGGCGGGAGCTGGCTGGGGCTGAGCTGCGACCCTACAGAGCCACGTGAACCCTCCCACCTCTTCCGCTGCGCTCCTCCCGCCCTGTTTCCCGCCAGTACCACTGTTTCCTCCCCATCAAAATAGTGACGTCTGCTGCCAGGGGCGGACCTTGAGATAAGTATTTGCCTGCATAATTTCATGAATCTTTAATCATCTGCGCGTTCAATCGCTTCAGTCTTGTCCAACTCTTCGCAGCCCTACCGAGTCTAGCCTGCCAGGCTCCTCTGCTCTTGGGCTTCTCCAGGCAAGAGTGCTGGAGTGGGTTGTCATGCGCTCTTCCTGGGGATCTTCCCAGTCCAGGGATGGAACCCAAGTCTCAGGTCGCCTGCATTGGCAGGCGGGTTCTTTATCGCTAGCGCCACCTGAAAGCAAGCTCCTTGCCAGAGCTGGCACAGTCAGGAAGGAAGGAATTGTGATTCCAGTCCAGTCTGTTATTCCTCTGAAAGTATCCCACTGGACTTGTGCAGACACCTTGGACCCAAGTGAGGGCCTGGTAGAACTAAACAGGGCATCTTGCGCCTTTGGGTCCAAGGACCACTATCATATGTGGAATCTATGGCTCAGACTAGATCCATCATTAAGTTGAGTACCTAGTCTGGGCTGGGTGATTGGGTGGCAGGCAAAGGCGGAAACGCCTGTCAAGAGGAAGGCAGCTAAAAATCCATCAGGATGTGTAAAGGGCTCCCTTGGTCTCTGAGCCTCCAGCTCCAGCAGGCAGAAGTCGCCGGCGGCGGCGCTGGCTCCGGGGCCGAAGCCCAGGCAGTGCACGGTGGGCAGCAGCTCGGCCGCGTTCAGCTTGGCGATCTGCAGCGTCGCGTCCACCTCCTCGCGGGTCCTCTTCATCGCTGCCAGGGGTCGGGTTGTCCCGCCGCGCGCGAAGGGGCACCTGTGCCAGAGAACCGAGCTCCCCCGGAGGCCGCGAGCCCGCGAAACAAACAAGAAATACAACAGAGCCTGTTTCAAAAGCGCGCCTAAGCGGCTGGGGGCATGTTTCCGGGGCGGAGCGTGCCGCCGGGGCGTCCCCGGGAGGGCCCCAAAGCTTCCTGGGACTCGAGTACTGCCGCGGCCGGGTCACCCTGGACCGAGCAGCAGCTGCTGGAAAGAAACCGGACTGGGTCTCGGCGGGAGCTGGCTGGGGCTGAGCTGCGACCCTACAGAGCCACGTGAACCCTCCCACCTCTTCCGCTGCGCTCCTCCCCGCCCTGTTTCCCGCCAGTACCACTGTTTCCTCCCCATCAAAATAGTGACGTCTGCTGCCAGGGGCGGACCTTGAGATAAGTATTTGCCTGCATAATTTCATGAATCTTTAATCATCTGCGCGTTCAATCGCTTCAGTCTTGTCCAACTCTTCGCAGCCCTACCGAGTCTAGCCTGCCAGGCTCCTCTGCTCTTGGGCTTCTCCAGGCAAGAGTGCTGGAGTGGGTTGTCATGCGCTCTTCCTGGGGATCTTCCCAGTCCAGGGATGGAACCCAAGTCTCAGGTCGCCTGCATTGGCAGGCGGGTTCTTTATCGCTAGCGCCACCTGAAAGCAAGCTCCTTGCCAGAGCTGGCACAGTCAGGAAGGAAGGAATTGTGATTCCAGTCCAGTCTGTTATTCCTCTGAAAGTATCCCACTGGACTTGTGCAGACACCTTGGACCCAAGTGAGGGCCTGGTAGAACTAAACAGGGCATCTTGCGCCTTTGGGTCCAAGGACCACTATCATATGTGGGAATCTATGGCTCAGACTAGATCCATCATTAAGTTGAGTACCTAGTCTGGGCTGGGTGATTGGGTGGCAGGCAAAGGGCGGAAACGCCTGTCAAGAGGAAGGCAGTGTCCTGAGAGACAGACTCTCCACTGCAGGATGTGTAAAGGGCTCCCTTGGCTTTCTCTGAGGTGTCTTCTAAGATCTTCCACCAGGCTTAGGCCCTAGGCTGTGCTGAATGTAGAATTTTCCCTCCAACAGATCTACACAGACTCAGCTACACACTGTACAAATTTAGATCTAATATGTTTTGCTTCTTCTCTGGCCATCTTTTTTTTTTTTTCTATTTATTGAGCATTTTTGGTTTTTTTTTTTTTTTTTTTTAAAGATTTATTTATTTGGGGGCGGGGTAGGGTTTGGGAGGGAGGGGAGCGGGCGGGCCACTTCTATTGGTCTTTCATTTCTCCGTCTTCATCCGTCTTTGTTCTTTGGCTCCTGCGGGCCTCCCATCGCGGTGGCGTCTGTTGTCACAGAGCGCCAGCTCTGGGCGCATGCGCTCCAGAACTCCGGGTCGGTGATTGGACACATCAGTCCAGCCGCTCCGCGGCACGTGGGATCTTCCCAGGCCAGGGATCCAACCGGCAACCCTTGCACTGCAAGGCAGTGTCCTTATCCACTGGACCACCAGGGGAAGCCCAGGTTTTGTTGCTTATTTTTCTTTCACTGTCTTTCATTGAATTGATTTTGTTTGACTTTTTTCCCTCAGTGACTTGGAAGGTCGTGTATGGGTAGTATATGTGTATGGGTGTGAGAGTTAGACCATTAAAGAAGGCTGAGCGCCTAAGAATTGATGCCTTTGAACTGTGGAGAAGACTGTTCACAGTTCCTTGAACTGCAAGATCAAACCAGTCAGTCCTAAAGGAAATAAACCCTGAATATTCATTGGAAAGAATGAAGCTGAAGCCCTTGCCAGAGCTGGCACAGTCAGGAAGGAAGGAATTGTGATTCCAGTCCAGTCTGTTATTCCTCTGAAAGTATCCCACTGGACTTGTGCAGACACCTTGGACCCAAGTGAGGGCCTGGTAGAACTAAACAGGGCATCTTGCGCCTTTGGGTCCAAGGACCACTATCATATGTGGGAATCTATGGCTCAGACTAGATCCATCATTAAGTTGAGTACCTAGTCTGGGCTGGGTGATTGGGTGGCAGGCAAAGGGCGGAAACGCCTGTCAAGAGGAAGGCAGTGTCCTGGAGAGACAGACTCTCCACTGCAGGATGTGTAAAGGGCTCCCTTGGCTTTCTCTGAGGTGTCTTCTAAGATCTTCCACCAGGCTTAGGCCCTAGGCTGTGCTGAATGTAGAATTTTCCCTCCAACAGATCTACACAGACTCAGCTACACACTGTACAAATTTAGATCTAATATGTTTTGCTTCTTCTCTGGCCATCTTTTTTTTTTTTTCTATTTATTGAGCATTTTTGGTTTTTTTTTTTTTTTTTTTTAAAGATTTATTTATTTGGGGGCGGGGGTCGGGTTGGGGAGGGAGGGGAGCGGGCGGGCCACTTCTATTGGTCTTTCATTTCTCCGTCTTCATCCGTCTTTGTTCTTTGGCTCCTGCGGGCCTCCCATCGCGGTGGCGTCTGTTGTCACAGAGCGCCAGCTCTGGGCGCATGCGCTCCAGAACTCCGGGTCGGTGATTGGACACATCAGTCCAGCCGCTCCGCGGCACGTGGGATCTTCCCAGGCCAGGGATCCAACCGGCAACCCTTGCACTGCAAGGCAGTGTCCTTATCCACTGGACCACCAGGGGAAGCCCAGGTTTTGTTGCTTATTTTTCTTTCACTGTCTTTCATTGAATTGATTTTGTTTGACTTTTTTCCCTCAGTGACTTGGAAGGTCGTGTATGGGTAGTATATGTGTATGGGTGTGAGAGTTAGACCATTAAAGAAGGCTGAGCGCCTAAGAATTGATGCCTTTGAACTGTGGAGAAGACTGTTCACAGTTCCTTGAACTGCAAGATCAAACCAGTCAGTCCTAAAGGAAATAAACCCTGAATATTCATTGGAAAGAATGAAGCTGAAGCTCCAATACTTTGGCCACCTGATGTGAAGCGACAACTCACTGGAAAAGAGCCTGATGGGAAAAATAGAAGGCAAAAGGAGAAGGGGATGACAGAGAGCAAGATGACTGGATGGCATTGCTAAGTCAGTGAACATGGGTTTGAGCACGCTCTGGAAGATGATGAAGGACAGGGAAGCCTGATGTGTTGCAGTCCATGTGATTGCAAAGATAAGACTGAGCAACTGAACTGAACCGAATATCCCACCTTATCTACTACCGCTTCCCTCTTCCTCTTCAAGGCTTCTTCCTGGCATCAGGCACACAGGCTTCTCCTGAGATCTTTCATCATGATGCCTTCCACCATTTGGGCCTCTATTTGCCTGGCATGTGGTTTTCTTTCTTTGCCTGTACTTTTGATGCCAAAAACTCAACCTCTGTGCCCTGATGACAAACTGAATCTTGATAGGGTTTTGGGCAGAGGGGAACACATTAGGCTCCTGCCCTAAAAAACTGTGTCCAGACCCAGGAGGATTTGATGAGAAGATTTATAGCAGCAGTTCAGGGCCAGAGTTGCTGATAAGTTCGTGCAGTGCCTGCTCTGCCGTTTTGTTCTCCATTGCTTTAGAAAAGAAATATCTATTAAATATTTACTGAGTCAAGCACTCAACTGTGTATCCTATATACATTATCTTCTGCAGTCCTTGCAATAATGTAAGTCAGATCATGACATTCCTCTGTTCAAAATCTGACAACAGATTCTGATCACTTTCAGAATGGGTTGTTGTTTAGTGGCGTGATTGGACACATCAGTCCAGCCGCTCCGCGGCACGTGGGATCTTCCCAGGCCAGGGATCCAACCGGCAACCCTTGCACTGCAAGGCAGTGTCCTTATCCACTGGACCACCAGGGGAAGCCCAGGTTTTGTTGCTTATTTTTCTTTCACTGTCTTTCATTGAATTGATTTTGTTTGACTTTTTTCCCTCAGTGACTTGGAAGGTCGTGTATGGGTAGTATATGTGTATGGGTGTGAGAGTTAGACCATTAAAGAAGGCTGAGCGCCTAAGAATTGATGCCTTTGAACTGTGGAGAAGACTGTTCACAGTTCCTTGAACTGCAAGATCAAACCAGTCAGTCCTAAAGGAAATAAACCCTGAATATTCATTGGAAAGAATGAAGCTGAAGCTCCAATACTTTGGCCACCTGATGTGAAGCGACAACTCACTGGAAAAGAGCCTGATGGGAAAAATAGAAGGCAAAAGGAGAAGGGGATGACAGAGAGCAAGATGACTGGATGGCATTGCTAAGTCAGTGAACATGGGTTTGAGCACGCTCTGGAAGATGATGAAGGACAGGGAAGCCTGATGTGTTGCAGTCCATGTGATTGCAAAGATAAGACTGAGCAACTGAACTGAACCGAATATCCCACCTTATCTACTACCGCTTCCCTCTTCCTCTTCAAGGCTTCTTCCTGGCATCAGGCACACAGGCTTCTCCTGAGATCTTTCATCATGATGCCTTCCACCATTTGGGCCTCTATTTGCCTGGCATGTGGTTTTCTTTCTTTGCCTGTACTTTTGATGCCAAAAACTCAACCTCTGTGCCCTGATGACAAACTGAATCTTGATAGGGTTTTGGGCAGGGGGGAACACATTAGGCTCCTGCCCTAAACAACTGTGTCCAGACCCAGGAGGATTTGATGAGAAGATTTATAGCAGCAGTTCAGGGCCAGAGTTGCTGATAAGTTCGTGCAGTGCCTGCTCTGCCGTTTTGTTCTCCATTGCTTTAGAAAAGAAATATCTATTAAATATTTACTGAGTCAAGCACTCAACTGTGTATCCTATATACATTATCTTCTGCAGTCCTTGCAATAATGTAAGTCAGATCATGACATTCCTCTGTTCAAAATCTGACAACAGATTCTGATCACTTTCAGAATGGGTTGTTGTTTAGTGGCTAGGTCGTATCTGACACTCTTTGGGACCCCGTGGATTACAGCGTGCCAGGCTCCCCTGTCCTTCACTGTTTCCTGGTGCTTGCTGAGATTCATGTCTATTGAGTCGGTGATGGTGTCTAAATAAAAGTAAAATAATAATAAACCAATATGTAATAACATGTTAAATAAAAATATATGTATAATATAGATAATAAAATAATAAATTCTGGAAACTTAAAGAAAAATACTAAAAATGAATTTTAGTTTTATCAGGATCTTTATGAAGATGGGAGCCTGGGAGATAACCGCTCAGTGTGGAGGAGGTAGGGGAGAAGCCAGTTTACATTTGATTTTTGGCAAGAAATACAGGCAGTAGAGCACAGTTAGTGTTAGCATTAGTCATTCAGTCATGTTGAACTCTGCGACCCCATGGACTGTAACCTGCCAGGCTTCTTCGTCTATGGGATTCTCCAGGCAAGAATACTGGAGAGGGTTGCCATTCCCTTCTCCAGGGAATCTTCCCAACCCAGAGATCAAGCCCAGGTCTCCTGCATTGTAGGAAGATTCTTTACCATCTGAGCCACCAGGAGCCTGCCATAGCGCATACGTCTTGTTAAAGATGACTGCTGATCTCAAAGACCAGGTATCTCAAGTTAATGATTTTTGGAAGAGGCAAGATGGGATACCTCCCTGAGATCTTTCATCATGATGCCTTCCACCATTTGGGCCTCTATTTGCCTGGCATGTGGTTTTCTTTCTTTGCCTGTACTTTTGATGCCAAAAACTCAACCTCTGTGCCCTGATGACAAACTGAATCTTGATAGGGTTTTGGGCAGAGGGAACACATTAGGCTCCTGCCCTAAAAAACTGTGTCCAGACCCAGGAGGATTTGATGAGAAGATTTATAGCAGCAGTTCAGGGCCAGAGTTGCTGATAAGTTCGTGCAGTGCCTGCTCTGCCGTTTTGTTCTCCATTGCTTTAGAAAAGAAATATCTATTAAATATTTACTGAGTCAAGCACTCAACTGTGTATCCTATATACATTATCTTCTGCAGTCCTTGCAATAATGTAAGTCAGATCATGACATTCCTCTGTTCAAAATCTGACAACAGATTCTGATCACTTTCAGAATGGGTTGTTGTTTAGTGGCTAGGTCGTATCTGACACTCTTTGGGACCCCGTGGATTACAGCGTGCCAGGCTCCCCTGTCCTTCACTGTTTCCTGGTGCTTGCTGAGATTCATGTCTATTGAGTCGGTGATGGTGTCTAAATAAAAGTAAAATAATAATAAACCAATATGTAATAACATGTTAAATAAAAATATATGTATAATATAGATAATAAAATAATAAATTCTGGAAACTTAAAGAAAAATACTAAAAATGAATTTTAGTTTTATCAGGATCTTTATGAAGATGGGAGCCTGGGAGATAACCGCTCAGTGTGGAGGAGGTAGGGGAGAAGCCAGTTTACATTTGATTTTTGGCAAGAAATACAGGCAGTAGAGCACAGTTAGTGTTAGCATTAGTCATTCAGTCATGTTGAACTCTGCGACCCCATGGACTGTAACCTGCCAGGCTTCTTCGTCTATGGGATTCTCCAGGCAAGAATACTGGAGAGGGTTGCCATTCCCTTCTCCAGGGAATCTTCCCAACCCAGAGATCAAGCCCAGGTCTCCTGCATTGTAGGAAGATTCTTTACCATCTGAGCCACCAGGAGCCTGCCATAGCGCATACGTCTTGTTAAAAGATGACTGCTGATCTCAAAGACCAGGTATCTCAAGTTAATGATTTTAGTGCTTTTCTATGTATGGAAGAGGCAAGAGTCTGGGAACACTGACCTTCTTCCCAAGGTATGTATCTAACTATCTCAGGGCCTGCTCATCCAAAGCATAGAATGCCTCAACTGTTTTTTTTTTTTTTTTTCCTCAGCTGGTTTTTGATCCTGAATTCCTTTCAGGTTGCACCAACCATGGTCAACCACAGTGGGTTATGATTTAATCCTTTTAGAACGGGATGGTAGGCAACGTTCTTTTTCTTTGCAGTCTTACTTTGTGTCCACAGCCTCAAAGTCCTTATCAAGGCTCATAAGACGCTATACAGTCTCCACCCCCTCCCCATGCCCCTCACCCAGGTGCCCCTCCTGTTCCCTAAATTTACAGGAAGCACTGCTGCCTCAGGACTTCTTTGTTTTTTTTTTTTTTATTTCTCTTTTTTGAGGGTGGGGTGGGGATGGAGGAGGATGGGCGGGCCACTTCTATTGGTCTTTCATTTCTCTATTTTCATCTGTCTTTGTTCTTTTGCTCCTGTGGGCCTCCCATCGCAGTGGCGTCTGTCGTTCCAGAGCTCGGGCTCGGTAATTGGACACATCGGCCTAGCCACTCCATGGCACGTGGGATCTTCCCAGGCCAGGGATAGAACTGGCGCCCCTTGCACTGCAAAGAGGTGTCTTTACCCACTGGACCACCAGGGGAAGCCCGACTTCTTTGTTTTTAAATCAACTTTATTGAGGTATAAGTTAAGTAAAAGAAATTGCATCCATTTAAAGTGCATAAATTAAGGATTTGACAAATTTACACACTGGCAAAATCACTACCACAATCAAAATGTAGAACATGACCCCCAAAAGTTTCGTTATGCCCATTGGAAAAAGAAGAAATATTTATTCAATATTAACGTCTAATTACTTGGGCTTTGCTTTGCTCTTGTTTCTCTCGTTTCTTATCATTAATTTTAGGCCTCCTTTGGTAATATAAACACTTAAAACTATAAATTTTTCTCAAAGCTCTGCTTTAGCTTTGAAAAGTGAAAGTGTTAGTCACTCAGTAGTGTCCAACTCTTTGAGACCCCATGGACCATAGCCCACCAGACTCCTCTGTCCATGGGATTCTCCAGGCAAGAATACTGGAGTGGGTTGCCATTCCCTTTTCCAGGGGATCTTCCCAACCCAGAGATTGAACCCAAGTTTCCTGGGTTATAGGCAGATTCTTTACTGTCTGAACTACCAGGGAGGATTTAGCTTTAGCTTTAGTATTGTGCAAATTTTGAAAAGTTATCTTTCATTATCACACAGTTCAAAATATTTTCTGATTTTCTTTGTGATTACTTCTTTGACCTGTGAATTATTTAGGAGCGCATTGTATTTCAGATATTTATGATTTTCTAGCTATTTATTAATTTGTAATTTAATGTCATCTAGCATGGCTTTATACATAGAGAAACTTTATGTGATTTCAGTTATTTTAATTTTATTGAGACTTGCTTTATGCTTGAGTATGAGGCCACCATTTGCCACCTTTTTTTTTTTTTTGAACTTTTTTTTTTCATTTCCCACCTTTTTAAATTCTTTCCTTCCATTTATGCCTTCTCTATTGATCTTTTTAGCCCTTTCTCTTTGCAGTTTTTTAAAAAATAATTGTTGTTGGGATTCAAATATACATCCTTGAAAAGGGAACCCTCCTATCCTGTTGGTGGGTATGTAAATTGGTGCAGCCACTATGGTAAACAATATGGAGGCTCCTTAAAAAATTAAAAATAGAATTACCGTATGATCCAACAACTCCACTACTGGACATATATCCAGAAAAGACGAAACCTTTCAATATGAAAAGACAAATGTACTTCAACGTTCATAGCAGCATTATTTACAATTGCCATTATTTATCATTTATTTGCAATTTCTTATTGCTGAGCAATACTTCATCATATATAGCGCAGCAATAAGAACTTCAATACAAAACAGAAACAGAAACAGATTCATGCACATAAAAAGAAACAAAACAACAACTTATGGTTACCAAAGGGGAAAGTGGAAGAGGGATAAATTAGGAGCCTGGGATTAGCAGATACACACGACTATATACAAAATAGATCCTACTGTATAGCACAGGGAACAATAATCAATATCTTGTAATAACCTATAATGTAAAAGATATGAAAAAGAATATGTATACGTATATAGTGATATATAAACATAATATATAAACAGAATCACTTTGCTATACACCATAAATTAACACATCATTGTAAGTGAACTATACTTTAACAAGAAAAAAAAAATAGTGGCCACCTCACAGGGTTAGTCTGAGGGATGATTGTTTAGCACATGTACAACCCTTTAATCATGGCCAGCCACAAAGTAAGCACTCAAGGCATATAACGTAACATTATTCCATTCAAAACATTCTCAGTCTCATCTAACTCAATGTCCCCTTTAAACATAATAATTATTAGGTAATGCCCACTTTATTTTCTTGTGATTAAATTCATACAGAACATAAGCTTTCTGGGTGCCCTTATACTGGAATATAGGGAAGAAAAAAAGATAATCACATATAGCAAAATTGTGTGTGTTTTAATATATAAATGATTATAGCAGAAGGCCTAGTGAGGTCATCAGATGTTTATCACTAATGAACAGCTTTAGCATATCAGAATTAAGACAATATTTAACTGAATATTACCATCACATCTTTTCAATCTTTGGCATTTTACAATTTGGCTGATACTTTTCTGTGTCAATACAGATGTCGGCATGTAATATCTACCCAAATTTTAGTTTTTAAAAATAATTGTTGTTGGGATTCAAATATACATCCTTGAAAAGGGAACCCTCCTATCCTGTTGGTGGGTTTTTGGGCAGCCACTATGGTAAACAATATGGAGGCTCCTTAAAAAATTAAAAATAGAATTACCGTATGATCCAACAACTCCACTACTGGACATATATCCAGAAAAGACGAAACCTTTCAATATGAAAAGACAAATGTACTTCAACGTTCATAGCAGCATTATTTACAATTGCCATTATTTATCATTTATTTGCAATTTCTTATTGCTGAGCAATACTTCATCATATATAGCGCAGCAATAAGAACTTCAATACAAAACAGAAACAGAAACAGATTCATGCACATAAAAAGAAACAAAACAACAACTTATGGTTACCAAAGGGGAAAGTGGAAGAGGGATAAATTAGGAGCCTGGGATTAGCAGATACACACGACTATATACAAAATAGATCCTACTGTATAGCACAGGGAACAATAATCAATATCTTGTAATAACCTATAATGTAAAAGATATGAAAAAGAATATGTATACGTATATAGTGATATATAAACATAATATATAAACAGAATCACTTTGCTATACACCATAAATTAACACATCATTGTAAGTGAACTATACTTTAACAAGAAAAAAATAGTGGCCACCTCACAGGGTTAGTCTGAGGGATGATTGTTTAGCACATGTACAACCCTTTAATCATGGCCAGCCACAAAGTAAGCACTCAAGGCATATAACGTAACATTATTCCATTCAAAACATTCTCAGTCTCATCTAACTCAATGTCCCCTTTAAACATAATAATTATTAGGTAATGCCCACTTTATTTTCTTGTGATTAAATTCATACAGAACATAAGCTTTCTGGGTGCCCTTATACTGGAATATAGGGAAGAAAAAAAGATAATCACATATAGCAAAATTGTGTGTGTTTTAATATATAAATGATTATAGCAGAAGGCCTAGTGAGGTCATCAGATGTTTATCACTAATGAACAGCTTTAGCATATCAGAATTAAGACAATATTTAACTGAATATTACCATCACATCTTTTCAATCTTTGGCATTTTACAATTTGGCTGATACTTTTCTGTGTCAATACAGATGTCGGCATGTAATATCTAACCAATGGACTGAAAAGGGTGTGCTGTTTTCATGGTACCACACAAAGAGTGGGTGAAGCAATTCTATGCCATGATGAAAACTTTCGGTAAAGTTCTGAACAGAACAAAGTACAGTGTTTTTTGTTTTTGTTTTTTTTTCAAGATTTATTTATTTATTTATTTTGGGCGGGGGTCTGGTTGCGGAGAGAGGGGAGCGGGCAGGCCACTTCTATTGGTCTTCCAGTTCTCTATTTTCATCCGTCCTTGTTCTTTGGCTCCTGTGGGCCTCCCATCGCGGTGGCGTCTGTAGTTGCAGAGCGCTGGCTCTGGGCACATGCGCTCCAGAGCTCCGGTTCGGTAATTGGACACATCGGTCCAGCCGCTCCGCGGCACGTGGGATCCTCCCAGGCCAGGGATCGAACCGGCGCCCCTTGCACTCCAAGGAGGTGTCCCCACCCACTGGACCACCAGGGGAAGCCCAGTACAGTATTTTTGATGTACACGATAATTGCCTTCATGGACAATTTTAATGTTATATTTTTTAAAATTTTAAACTATCTTGTGTTTCTATATAAAGCCACATTAGGTTAAAGCTCAGGTAACTGCAAACAAGTTTTTCATACACATGAAAGATACTCAGGATTTAGGACAATTCAGTTCGTCTTTGTGAGGTATTGTCTCAATACAATGAGAATACTTAGCATCCCTCTTCCATGCTCACTAAAGCCTGGAACACTTACAATAAGGAGACAAACCACACTGGGTTCCTACTTTTTTTGTAGGGCTTTATGTCATTTCTTGCAAGTCTTAGTATCACTTAGTGTCATAGCAAAAGGAAACCACTAGATGGCAGCATATACCAAAGATTAAGTATTTTTCCACTGGCAAAGATCCTGGCATTGGGAAAAATAGAAGGCAAAAGGAGAAGGGGACGACAGAGAAGGAGATGATTGGCTGGCATCACTGAGTCATCGGACATGAGTTGAACAAGCTCTGGGAGATAGTGAAGGACAGGGAAACCTGGCGTCCTTCAGTCCATGGAACCACAACTGAGCTGAACTGAATTTTGCTTGGAGGAGACCCACTTATCATTTAGTGTCATTGCAAAATAAAACCACTAGATAGCAGCATATCACAAAGATTAAGTATTTCTGTCACCCTTTACACTCAACTTGGGCATGAGCTGAGCTGAGACTGGAGGACTTCAGTAAAGTTTTATTTCTCTTATTACAAAAAAGGTGACAAAAATATTTTCAAAAAGTATCAATAATGAACACATATAATTTTAATTTTCCTCTATTGACAAATTTCCTTGTTAAAAGATCAATAGAAAGATCTGGACAGGATATTGTTAAACCATCAATCTATTCCCACTCAAAGAAAGAGAATAAAAATTGTGGCAACTGGAGAGTCTAGGCTTCTATTAATGGTTAAGGATAACGTATGTATTCAAATACCAGGAGAGTGTGTAAACAGAACAGCCACTTAGGTGAGTGCAAGAGGATAGCACAGGGAAGGATTTGAGTTCTTTTTTAAGATCAGGTTGCAATAATACAGGCATATGTGAAGAGACCATAACAGTACGAATAGCTACCATGCTATTCTTCATAGTTGACGGTATTTTTTCACAGGTTTTATTCACCTTCTCACACTGCTGTTTACCCTTTCCCAGAACTATTGAAAGCCTGGCCTGCCCGCTGATAACCATTCCTGAGAGACACTGAAACATACAGATATTGAGATAAATCAGTTAGAAATGTTTATAGAGGGCTTCCCCTGGTGGTCCAGTGGGTAAGGACACCGCCTTGCAGTGCAAGGGGCACCGGTTCGGGCCCTGGCCTGGGAGGATTCCACGTGCCGCGGAGCGGCTGGACTGATGTGTCCAATTACCGAGCCGGAGCTCTGGAGCGCATGCGCCCAGAGCCAGAGCTCTGCAGCAACAGACGCCACCGCGATGGGAGGCCCACAGGAGCCAAAGAACGAAGACGAATGAAAATAGAGAAATGAAAGACCAATAGAAGTGGCCCGCCTGCTCCCCTCCCTCCCCAACCCGACCCCCGCCCAAAATAAATAAATAAATAAATCTTAAAAAAAAAAAAAGAAAAAGAAATGTTTATAGAAACTGGACAATTTTCTGTTGACCACAACGGCAAAAAGTTGAGACTTGTGTTTTGTATGTTTTCTAAAATTCATTTTTATTGTATTTTATGAAAGTGTCAGTCTTCAGTGGATTAAAAATAAAAACATGCTCATATGCCTGTGCATGTGTACATGCAAACACAGCTAATCCTTATCTACCAGAAGTTTGAGAAGCACTGGTCCCAGAGCAGAGCATGAAAACAGCCAGAAGGCATGAGGCAGGTGCAGAGAGGGCAAGCAGGAGGAGAAGGCTCACATTTAATAGTTTCTATCTATAACAAGTGGGCTCATTCAATTTTATTTAATCCTCCACAAAATCCAGTGGGATGGATGGTATGATCCTGATGTTACAAGGCAAGCAAATTTTCACTTGTTTCAAGATTTTTTATGTGCACCAATTTTAAAGTCTTTATTGAATTTGTGACAATACTGTTTCTGTTTTATATTTTGGTTTCTTGATTGTGAGGCATGCTGGATCTTACACCCCCTGCAGAGGAAGGCGAAGTCTTAACCACTGGAGCAGCAGGGAAGTCCTGGAAGGCAAAATTTTATAAAAGATGATGAACTTGTCTCAATGGAGCCAAGAATCAAACCAAGATCTGATGGAATTTTTAGCCCTGCGAAGGTCTTGGTTTAATCGTCACGTCAGCGCCCTTTCCTCGTCTATCTAGGAATATCCATAGTTCACACTTTATTCTGGATCAGTTGCTCCAGAGCTCAGAGTCCTGGTGGTGTGCTCACAGGTCCTCAAGAGTCAGTTCGCTAAGCTGTCTCTGAGTTAGGAAAAAGGGCCTGTCTTCTAGCCAAGTGGCACATGGTGTGTCTTACACATCAAAAGAAAGATTAAAACAGCAATAGCACACCAGTAACCCAATTCCTGTTCACATCTACACACACACCGCTTCTCATCGAGAATGAAAAATAAATTCTGCACTCTCGCTCACTGGAGTAGGGGGTATCCAGTATATTACTGACTTCATTTTTCCCCTTTAAATTAAGATGCTTTTCTAATAGTATTTTTAAATCATACACTTTTTCTTTTTGCTTTTACAGAGTTTTGTTGTTTACAGATATGTATAATCCCAGATTCATCACATGTATATCCCACCCCACCCCTCCAGGCCATCGCATAGCCCCCGTGTAAGACCCCTAACCCACAGTGCATTGACAATAGTTATCTCTTTTATGTATGCTAGTATAGGGCTCCATGTTACTTTTTGCATTTCTCTCACCCACTCTTCCCTCTACCCAGTGTTCATAATGATAACAGTTTTTATCTTGAATTTTTATCACAAACTATTGAACAGGAAAGTATGTTACAAACTTCTCATTTTTATTTTTCAGAAAAAAAATTCAAATGAAATTTGAATTCAAATGAAAACATGACTAGATTTAAAGGGAGAAAAACAGGAAGACAATCATAACAGTCAATCATAATAGTGATATGACTTCCAATATGCAGCTAGAGCTTTTGGATAAAACAAAATGTTACTTGAACAATGAATAATTAGGAATAGGAATTTTTTTTTGCATTTTGTGCTTTCAAAAAGCTTAAAACCATTAAATAAAAGTGAGATTTTGTGGGGCTCTTTTCTTCATTTTGAATAATCAAAAATTAATTAGAGATAACTTGAGAAAAAGTGTTTTGTCTAGAAACAAAACTCACAATGCAAAGTATCTGGCAAGAATTGTTTCTCCTTTTTCTCCTTTCTCTTCTTCATCTTCATATTAAAAGCAGTAATGAGGGGCTTCCCTGGTGGTCCAGTAGTTAAAGAATCCTCCTGCCAGTGCAGAAGACATGGGTTCGATCTCTGGTCCAGGAAGATTCCATGTAACTAAACCTGTGCTGAAGCCCACAAGCCCTAGAGCCCATTCTCCACAACAAGAGAAGCCACTGTGATGAGAAGTCGGTGCACTGCAACTAGAGAGCAGCCCCCACTCCCCACAAGGAGAGAAAAGCCCACACAGCCGCTAAGACCTAGCAGAGCCAAAAATAAAATAAATAGGGTTTCCCTGGTGGTCCAGTAGGTAAAGACACGGCCTTGCAGTGCAAGGCGCGCCTGATTGATCCCTGGCCTTGGAAGATCCCATATGCCGCAAAACGGTTGGGACAATGTGTCCAACTACAGAGCGGAGCTCTGGAGCACATGCTCCCAGAGCCGGTGCTCTGCAGCGAAGCCACTGCGATGGGAGGCCCACACAGGCCAAAGAACAAAGATGGATGAAAATAGATAAAAGAAAGACCAATAGAAGCGGCCGAAAAAATAAAATAAATAAATTATTAAAAAAATAAAAGCAGTCATGATATTAAAGAGAACAGCTATTGAACACATAGCATGTACTTGGAAACTTTACATAATGTTATTTCATTTAAGCTACACAGCATCCCTATAAATTAGAACTACTCCTGCTTTATTGATAGGAGACAAAGGCCCAGAGAAGTAACTAGCATAAGTTTGCAAAGTTAGTAAATGACAGAATCATGATAGAATCAGAATCAGGAGTTTGCATGTTTGATAGCAAAATCCATGCAAATTCTCGATAGTCTGTGTAACAATTATAGAATAAAAACATGAGCAACAGTAAGGTGCTGATCTAATTAACTCTGGGCATTCTCAGTCCGTCAGTTCAGTCCGACTCTGCAAACCCACAGACTGCAGCACACCAGGCTTCCCTGTCCTTCACTATCTCTCAGAGCTAGCTCAGACTCACGTTCATTGATTCAGTGATGCCAACTAACCATCTCATCTTCTGTTGTCCCATTCTCCTTTTGCCTTCTATTCTTCCCAACATCAGGCTCTTTTCCAATGAGTTGGCTCATTGCATCAGGTGGCCAAAGTATTGGAGCTTCAGCTTTAGCATCAGTCCTTCCAATGAATATTCAGGGTTGATTTCCTTTTAGAATTGACTGGTTTGATCTCCTTGCAGTCCATGGGATGTTCAGGAATCTTCTTCAACACCACAGTTCAAGGGCATCAATTTGTCAGCACTCAGCCTTCTTTATGGTCCAACTCTCACATCCATAGATGACTACTGGGAAAATCATGACTTTGACTATAAGGACTTCTGTTGGCAAAGTATATCTCTGCTTTTGAATACGCTGTATAGATTTGTCATAGCTTTTCTTCCAAGGAGCAAGTGTCTTTTAATTTCATGGCTGTAGTCTGTTAAATGATTTTCATACCTTTCACGTAATGAAATTCATGTTGCCCCATGCTCTCCTGGCCTGCTTCCTGAATACAATGAGAACAACACTCATTTTATCATTTACTGCAGTTAAAAGTAACAGCTATCTGAGGCATCTTTCAGGCAGTAAATGTCAGCAAAGTGGTAGCCATGATTATTTTTACTTTGTAAAATAAAAAACTGGGAATTAAGCACATTTAGTTAGGAAATTATAGGTATGGAACTCGATCGTCCGATTCCAATTCAGCATTTTTACTGATTACAGGATAAGCTAAGTAATGGTGAGAAGGCTGAGCGAAAAGGTTGCCCAATTTCTTAAAGCCTTGCAATGACCTGTACATCCTTCATTGTTCGCTATTTAGTTAAATTATTACTTTGACTCTCTGGCAATTTGGGACACGGACAACATAAAAATGCCACTACACTTGCCCAGTAACCTCCCCGCCTGTGCCCAGGATCCCACAGCACTAGTTTTGTGCGTAAAGGAAGCGGCCCTCCAGGAACTTGACCTCAACCCACACATTTAGCTCAGAACCGCCCCCCGCCCAGATGTTGATATTTTCCTCTCTCGGCCCCGCCCCCCGACCACGCGGGGCTCTGGCCACGCCCCCTGGCTGTAGTTTTCGGGGCGGACTCGAGGAGCGCTTCAGCCTGCCCACAAGGGATTTCCTCCGCAGCCAATCACAGCTGAGCTACCGGACCGCCCCTAACAAAGATGGTAGGGCAGGCCTCAGTGAGGGCAGACTGATTTAACACCCGAACCCACGGCGGACAGCAAAGGCAGAGGTAGCGGCGCGGCCCGGACCATGGAAGAGGGCAGCAGCGCTGGCAGCGGTGGCAGCGAAGGCAGTACCAGTGGGAGTGGCGGGGCGCAGCAGAGGGAGCTGGAGCGCATGGCTGAGGTCCTGGTCACCGGGGAGCAGCTGCGGTAAGACCAAGGGCAGTGCCGGGGGGCTCGCGGGGGCACTGCCAGCCCGTGTCCTCAGCGGTGCCGCGCGCACGCGCGCCGTGGCTCGCGGCTCGCCACTCGCGCGGGGCTCCGGGACGCCTGCGGACGCGTGGACCGTTCGCACCGCGCTCCGGCTTCGCTGCTGCAGCGCGGCGCTCTGCAGACCCGGGTCTGGCTCTGGGCTCCGGAGGCGGATGCGGGCGGGCGGGCGCGTGGTGCGCGCAGCGCCCTAGCCTCGCTGCTGCAGCCCTTTGCCCGGCAGACGCGCTGCGGCCGATCGCGCGCGCCCCCTTTGCCCAGGCACCCTGGAGTTGCCAGGCCTCCGGGCTGACAGTCCGCTCCTCAAGCGCCCGGAGAGCGAGAGGGACGGGTGAGGGGTCCCAGTGGGCCCCAAGTGCCGCCCCCTTACTGCCAGATAGTAGGAGCCAGCCCCCACGATCGCCTTCACTTAAGGTGTTCCTTTTGACTTGCAAGTCTTGCTTCGTTCCCCGAGCCTCAGTATTTTCATCTGTAAAATGGGGCTGATCGTGGCAACGCCTTTGAAAGGTTGTTAGGGGGGCTAAACTGAGAACAGTTCTGAAACGCTGTATGGATCACTTAATTGGCATATCCCTCATCAATCATCATTTGGGTCCGCAAGGGGGCGTGGAGGACCACCTACTGTGCCCACTTCCTCCAGCACGCATATTTGGGCCAGCAGGGTCCATTGGCTCTGGGCTGCTTGGAGAGCTGAGACTTGACATGTGTCACCAGGAAGACAATGACTCTCAGATTCAGCCTCCCCTCTCTTAACGTTCCCATCCGACCCTCGTGTTTCTTGGATTCGTGTTTGAGAATTGTACTTATGGTCTGACCGGTTCCACAGCTGACGGTCTTGTGGTCACCAATCAGTTTGCCAGGGGAAAAAAAACCTCATTAGCTGTACAGTGTTTGAGCCACAGTTTGCATGCCGGCCCTTGGTCCCATCAGAACTGTGTGCGTGCCTGTTCCTTCTACTTCTTGGCCTGAGCCTCCAGGTTTATTTTGGTGTCCAAAATGCTGTGTTTCAAAACCCGAAGGAGAGAGACTCTTGGGAAGATCCCTAAAGGTTTGATAACCACTCTGTTTGCTGCTCCTAGATTGAGGAAGTAACTATTGGAGGTCAGAATTAAATGAGTTTAACGTTACAAAAAGAAAATTGCACATTTCTATTCCTAGATGGTTTTTAATGTATAGTCCAAATTAAGGGGGAAAAAATTTCTTTTCCATCAGCAGATTTCCTAACTGAAAAAAGTAAAGCTTTTCTGCTTCAATTTGAAACACTAGTAATTTATCTGCTTCTCAATTGGGTACCTTTCACGTCCTTTAAAAATACAGTTACAATAGAATGCTCTACATTATGTGACTTATACCATACAATAAAAAAGTTAATACATTATTAATGATGGTTTTCCAAAGGAAACTCAATCTTCTTAATGATGAAAAAACTAATTTCCAATAAATAAATAAGTAAAATATTGC
The DNA here is from genome assembly GCA_022376925.1 of Tragulus kanchil. Classification (NCBI taxonomy): domain Eukaryota; kingdom Metazoa; phylum Chordata; class Mammalia; order Artiodactyla; family Tragulidae; genus Tragulus; species Tragulus kanchil. Next base: position 81,365,597 of record JAIOJX010000002.1, read on the forward strand.
ATGGTGCCTCTGTCCAGAAAGCAGTTTCTCCTTCAGACTGCATAGATGTCCCATCCTTGGGGGTCCCCAGAACACTTCCCGTCTTTCCCCCATACCCTTCCTTCTGCACTGCAGCAAGTTTGAGGACCAGGATTAGTGTGTCTGTAAGAAGACAGAAGGCTCTCTCTCTCATTCAGGTTACATAGACCTGTGTTTGAACTTCTGCTCAGCTCCTATGTTGCCAGGAATCCACATGAAATTGTTTTGAGAAACACTTTAAAACCCTGGTGAATCTGGGTTTGCTACTCACTGGTGTGAGACCTTGGACAAGTTACTTAACTAAAAATGACGGGTGCTAATAGTACCTACCCCACTGTGAAGTTGGGCTAAATGGATGAGTGAGTGCTTAGAACGGTGCCTGGAATACATTAAGCGCCTTGTCAGTCTCAGCTAAGATCCTTCTGTGACTCTGGACGAGTTAATTAACTTCTCTGAGCCTCTGTTTCCTTATCTGTAAAAAGACAATGAAGGTAAGTACTTCATTGTAAGGTTGGTGTGACTTTCCCCCAGGGCTTCAGGCATTAAAGAGCATTCAACAGAAGGTTGTTGGAATTAATGAGTGTCACTGGTCTCCTTGCATCATCCCACGTGACTTCTAGTGGAGCCGGATCCAGCTGGAAGGATAGGTTGGTGGTTAAGAACAGAGGATACAGAACCTGGCTACCTGGGTTCTTATTCCGCCTCTACCACTTACTAATTCTGTGACCTGGGAACAATTAGTTGACTTCTCTGTGCCTCAGTTTCACTTCTGTTGCAAGGCTTTTGTGAGGATTAAATGAGCAGATGCTACAGATAAAAGACTTAGAAAATGTTATTTAGTTTTACTTTGGAAATGTGTCATCATTGCTTTTTAGAAATCTCTACCGTCTGGATACAGAGTGCATAGTAATTACTCAAATATTTGAATGGCAAGTGTACATGGTTAAATAGACTGTTGTAAATACAGATAATATTCAGAATTTAGGTATTTAAGTGCCATGCTTCTTGATTACTGGAGGAACCTCACATAAAGGAGTAGGGACGAAGGACTTCCTTGGGGATCCAGGTGGTTAAGACAAGGGACACCAGTTCAATCCCTGGTCTGGAAAGATCCCATATGCTGCAGGGCAACTAAGCCCACGCGCCACAACGACTGAGTCTGCGCTATGGAGCCCGAGAGCCACGACGGCCGAGCCCACGTGCCCAGAGCCTCTACTGCGGCACAAGAGAAGCCACCGTAGTGAGAAGCCCACACGCCATAACTGGGGAGCAGCCCCCACTCTTTGCGACTAGAGAAAGCCTGTGCACAGCAGTGAAAACCCAACTAAGCCAAAACTGAATAAATGAGTATTAGAAAAAATAAAGAAGTAAGGATGCCAGTGTCCCTGAGTGCTCGTCCCCAGGCCGACTGTGGGGACTTTGTGATATCCAGTCTTCTGCTTCTCATTTCTTTACACACACACAGACACACAGACACAAATTCTTCTCTGCCTTCTCTTTCCTTTCCATTGCTTTCTGGGTCATCAAAGATGAGACAAATGATATGATGAGGAAAGGAGACGCCAAGATTGGGATTTTTAAACACTAAGTTTGGCATCCAGGCACTGCTCTGTGAATTTTATTTATTTAATATTTGCTTACAACTGTACATATGGATGCTGTATATTGAGATTATGTATTTCTTTTTAACTCCATCTACAAGCCAGTTGCTCACTTTGGGCCTCAATGACCATGTCTGCAGAATGGGAATAATCATGTACTCTCATGTAAGATTTGTGGTTTTGGAGCAAATGGGGCATAATGTGGGAAGGAATTTTGTACAATAAATCAATAAATCAAGAGTCATGGTTGCTATGATTATTATAAACTCCAGATGTGAAATTGGAGACTGGTTCCATGATCCCCACACTTTAGTAAGGGCAGCTGGTTGCATAAGGATATGAAACTAACATTTAAAAACATCTCCTGCTTTCTTTTTTTTCTCCTTCCTGACGGCAGGATCATTTTCGTAATCTCTTTGTGCTTTCCTTGTCATAAAAGATTTTACTTTCTTGCCCAATGTTATTTGCATGTTTTTTTTTTTTTTCTTGACTGATGACCTTAAAAGAGTAGGGTTTTTTTTTTTTTTTTTTGGCCACTTCTATTGGTCTTTCATTTATTTATCTTTGTTCTTTGGCCTGTGTGGGCCTCCCATCGCAGTGGCCTCTCTCGTCGCAGAGCTCTGACTCTGGGCGCATGAGCTCCAGAGCTCTGGCTCCGTAGTTAGACACATTGGTTCAGCCGCTCCATGGCATGTGGAATCCTCCCAGGCCAGGGATTGAACCAGCGGCCCTTGTACTGCAAGGCGGTGTCCTTGCCCACTGGACCACCAGGGAAGCCTAAGAGTAGGTTTTTTAAAACATTTTTAAAAAGTATTTATTTCTAAAAACAAAAAAAACCCTGTTCATTTATTTACTTTTGGCCGTGCTGAGTCTTCACTGCGGTGTGGGCTTTTCTCTAGTTGTGGTGAGGCTACTCTCTAGTTGTGGTATGCAGGCTTCTCATTGCGGTGGCTTCTCTTGTTGCTGAGTATGGGCTCCAGAGTGCACTGGCTTCAGCAGTTGTGGCATGTGGACTCAGTAGTTGTGGCTCAGAGGCTTTAAAGCACAGGCTCAATAGTTGTGGCATAGGCTTAGCTGCTCCATGGCATGTGGGATCTTCACAGACCAGAGATCAAGCCCACATCTTCTGCACTGGCAGGTGGATTCTTTACCACAGAGCCACCAGGAAATGCCATGTCTTTGTATCTTAAAAATGCCATTTCAATTTGGATACCACTTCACATCCCCAGGATGGCTATGATCAGAATGACAGATAATAACGACTGTTGGCAAGGATGTGGGGAAGTGGGCACCCTTATAAACGGTTGGTAGAAAGGTAAAATGGTGCAGCCGCTTTGGGGCATATGTGGGAAGGAATTTTGTACAATAAATCAATAAATCAAGAGTCATGGTTGCTATGATTATTATAAACTCCAGATGTGAAATTGGAGACTGGTTCCATGATCCCCACACTTTAGTAAGGGCAGCTGGTTGCATAAGGATATGAAACTAACATTTAAAAACATCTCCTGCTTTCTTTTTTTTCTCCTTCCTGACGGCAGGATCATTTTCGTAATCTCTTTGTGCTTTCCTTGTCATAAAAGATTTTACTTTCTTGCCCAATGTTATTTGCATGTTTTTTTTTTTTTTCTTGACTGATGACCTTAAAAGAGTAGGGTTTTTTTTTTTTTTTTTTTTGGCCACTTCTATTGGTCTTTCATTTATTTATCTTTGTTCTTTGGCCTGTGTGGGCCTCCCATCGCAGTGGCCTCTCTCGTCGCAGAGCTCTGACTCTGGGCGCATGAGCTCCAGAGCTCTGGCTCCGTAGTTAGACACATTGGTTCAGCCGCTCCATGGCATGTGGAATCCTCCCAGGCCAGGGATTGAACCAGCGGCCCTTGTACTGCAAGGCGGTGTCCTTGCCCACTGGACCACCAGGGAAGCCTAAGAGTAGGTTTTTTAAAACATTTTTAAAAAGTATTTATTTCTAAAAACAAAAAAAACCCTGTTCATTTATTTACTTTTGGCCGTGCTGAGTCTTCACTGCGGTGTGGGCTTTTCTCTAGTTGTGGTGAGGCTACTCTCTAGTTGTGGTATGCAGGCTTCTCATTGCGGTGGCTTCTCTTGTTGCTGAGTATGGGCTCCAGAGTGCACTGGCTTCAGCAGTTGTGGCATGTGGACTCAGTAGTTGTGGCTCAGAGGCTTTAAAGCACAGGCTCAATAGTTGTGGCATAGGCTTAGCTGCTCCATGGCATGTGGGATCTTCACAGACCAGAGATCAAGCCCACATCTTCTGCACTGGCAGGTGGATTCTTTACCACAGAGCCACCAGGGAAATGCCATGTCTTTGTATCTTAAAAATGCCATTTCAATTTGGATACCACTTCACATCCCCAGGATGGCTATGATCAGAATGACAGATAATAACGACTGTTGGCAAGGATGTGGGGAAGTGGGCACCCTTATAAACGGTTGGTAGAAAGGTAAAATGGTGCAGCCGCTTTGAAAATCATTCTGGCGTTTGCTCAAAGAATTATCATGGAATTTCTTGTGGAATTATCATGGGACCCAGCGATTCTATTTCTAGGTATATATTCAAAAGAAATGAAAACACATGTCTATATGAAAATTTGCACACAAATTCTCAGACCAGCATGCTTCCTAATAGCCAAAACCAGGAACAACTCAAATATCTGTCAGCTGATGAATGGGTAAATAATGTGGGATGTGTCTGTACAAGAAGTATTATTCAGCAGGAAAAAAGAGTAAAGTACTGATACAACCCACAACATGGATGGAGTTTGAAAACATTATACTACGTAAAAGAAGTATTATACTACATGAAAGAAGACACGAAATGACGCATACCTTTTACGTGAAATGTCCAACAGGCGTATCCATGGAGACAGAAAGTAGTTCCCAGCCGTGGGGAGGGGGAATGGAGGGTGAATCTCGGTGGGTATAGAGTTTCTTTAGGTGATGATGAAAACGTTTTAATCTTAATTGTGGTGATGGCATTATAACTCTGTGCTTAAAAATCATTGAATTATATACATTAAATGGGTGATTTATGTGAATTCTATCTCAGTAGAACTGCTACAAAATGCGTTTTGGTGACACATCAGAGTGATGAAAGACAAGATACTAAAGCGTTTAAAAGAAACATTCGGCTTTCTTTTTGGATTGGCCAAAGAATGCAATAATATTTATCATTAACTCAATAACAATGTGACTGTTACAGATGGGACATATGTATTTTACATATATCTTCTTTTAATTAAATTTTATTTTCTGGCTTTGTGGCGTGTGAGATCTTCATTGCCTGACCAGGGATCGAATCTGTATCCTCTGCATTGGAAGCAGAGCCCTAGCCATTGGACTGTCAGGGAAGTCCCTGCATATATATCATTTTTTCTTTTTCCTCTTCTTTTTTTTTTTTTCTTTTCTTTTTTCAAATTTTATTTATCTATCTTTTGGGGGTGGGGTGGGGAGGGAGGGGGATGGACGGGCCACCTCCATTGGTCTTTCATTTCTCTATTTTCATCCGTCTTTGTTCCCTGGCCCCCGCGGGCCTCCCATCGCAGCGGTCTCTGCCATCGCAGAGCACCGGCTCTGGGCGCATGCGCCCCAGAGCTCCGGCTCGGCAACTGGACACAACGGTCCAGCTGCTCCGCAGCACTCGGGATCCTCCCAGGCCAGGGATCGAACCGGCGCCCCTTGCACTGCAAGGCGGTGTCCCCACCCACTGGACCACCAGGGGAAGCCTTCCCTGCATATATATCTTTTTATAGTATTGTCCTCAATACAACACAGAAAATAGGCCATAAATTATCTCAGAACCTTCTTTATTTGAAGGTTATGAACCGTATGTCAATCATTCATGATAGCGAGATTTCATGCTATGACTTTTTAAATCATGACTTGTTTTTATATGTTAATATGTAAAACTATCTTGAAATTTGCCTTGCAATCATAACTATGACATTCTAATTACAACATCCAAAATCCACATTAATATTCTTCTATAGATTAGCCCCAGCAATACTTAGCAAGGAAATGCTTTGTAATGAAGCATTTAAATAAAGAAGCCCAAAGAACATCACTGTTCTCTCTGTGGTAATGGTAGGTGTGATAATAATCACATAATATGTATATGGCATTTATTACCTGTCAGACTCTTCCAAGCAGTTATATGTATTATTAGAAGTATATGTATTGATATATATTATCAGAAGTGTATATATACATGCCTTTAATATATACGTAGCGACTCTGTGTAGAATATATGTTTGTTATCCTCATTTTGCAGATGGGAAAACTGAGGAGTAGAGCAGGTAAGCTGACTAGTCATAAATTATTCAGCAAGAAAGTATGAGAGCTGAGAGCTGTTGCTCTTAAAGCAGAATGCTAGACTGGTGTTTTCTAACAGTGTCTCCAATGAGTCATTTAGAGGGTTAGAAAGCATCAGAATAAGACCAATGCAAAACAGAGTCATGTATAAAAGACTGTCATATTCTAGTATGATAACTTTTGCAAGCAAACAAAGAGACAAATGATTTTTCCCTTCTGCTGGGGAAAAGCTAATTAATTTCTCTAAGTGTGTCTGTTTTGACAAGATAGAATGGTCACTTTCTCCATTAGCTTTTAAACCGGGTATTCCTTGCCATGTGGTTTTGAAAACTTAATTTGAACCCCTCTCATTCTGAATTTGTAATCATTTTAATGGAAAGATAAATTACAGCTCACTGTTTTGCCAGCTCTATGGATGGGTGCGGGGTGGGGAGGAGAATTAAGAGTGTAATGAGGAATGCTTAATTAAGAAGGAAAAATGCTTCAAGCTTTTCAGTTATGCTCATCTACCTAGACTAAATATGCTAATTACAACAATCTCATTCAGTCATTAAAAGCTGGGTCCCTAAAAGCTATGTAGTAGGCAATGAGCTTTAGCTAAGTTGTAGGAAATTGCAGTTATTTCAAATCGTTTGATGTATTTGCCTTTTGGCTATGACAGACTGCCTTTCCAGACTCCCACGGCCTTGTTCATAAAAACATGTTAAATCAATATTGGGCAGCTTTTCTGAATTTGCTTTGGCAGTGTTAACGCAGTATGCAGATTAAAGGTAAAACATCAGCTTGTGGAACCAAAGGCCAATCTACAATAATGTGACTGTGAGATGTAGAATTTAGAGATACGCAACAGAATAGGGAGAAATACAGTTGACCCTTACACAGTGTGGGGGGTTAGGTGCCCACCCTCCACACAGTCAGAAATCCGAGTATGACTTTACAGTCAGACTTTCTCTGTATCCCCGGTTCCCCACCCACAGATTCAACTAACCGTGATTTGTGTTGTACTGTAGTATTTATATTGAAAAAAATCCAAGTATCAGAGGACCTTAGCAGTCCAAAAGGGGTCAACCATAGTTTATTTTATTGTACTTTGCACTTGAACATTCAGATTGGCTTAGAGCAGAGGTGTCCCCAACCCCCGGGGTCACAGGCTGTACAGTACCGGTCAGTGGCCTGTTAGAAATCAGGTCACGTAGCAAGAGGCGAGCAGCAGCTGAATGAGCAAAGCGTCATCTGTATTACAGGTACTCCCCAGCGTTCACAGGGCTTCCGGGGTCAGACAGTAAAGAATCTACCTACAGTACAGGAGACCAGGTTTTCCTTCTGCTGGGGAAAAGCTAATTAATTTCTCTAAGTGTGTCTGTTTTGACAAGATAGAATGGTCACTTTCTCCATTAGCTTTTAAACCGGGTATTCCTTGCCATGTGGTTTTGAAAACTTAATTTGAACCCCTCTCATTCTGAATTTGTAATCATTTTAATGGAAAGATAAATTACAGCTCACTGTTTTGCCAGCTCTATGGATGGGTGCGGGGTGGGGAGGAGAATTAAGAGTGTAATGAGGAATGCTTAATTAAGAAGGAAAAATGCTTCAAGCTTTTCAGTTATGCTCATCTACCTAGACTAAATATGCTAATTACAACAATCTCATTCAGTCATTAAAAGCTGGGTCCCTAAAAGCTATGTAGTAGGCAATGAGCTTTAGCTAAGTTGTAGGAAATTGCAGTTATTTCAAATCGTTTGATGTATTTGCCTTTTGGCTATGACAGACTGCCTTTCCAGACTCCCACGGCCTTGTTCATAAAAACATGTTAAATCAATATTGGGCAGCTTTTCTGAATTTGCTTTGGCAGTGTTAACGCAGTATGCAGATTAAAGGTAAAACATCAGCTTGTGGAACCAAAGGCCAATCTACAATAATGTGACTGTGAGATGTAGAATTTAGAGATACGCAACAGAATAGGGAGAAATACAGTTGACCCTTACACAGTGTGGGGGGTTAGGTGCCCACCCTCCACACAGTCAGAAATCCAGTATGACTTTACAGTCAGACTTTCTCTGTATCCCCGGTTCCCCACCCACAGATTCAACTAACCGTGATTTGTGTTGTACTGTAGTATTTATATTGAAAAAAATCCAAGTATCAGAGGACCTTAGCAGTCCAAAAGGGGTCAACCATAGTTTATTTTATTGTACTTTGCACTTGAACATTCAGATTGGCTTAGAGCAGAGGTGTCCCCAACCCCCGGGGTCACAGGCTGTACAGTACCGGTCAGTGGCCTGTTAGAAATCAGGTCACGTAGCAAGAGGCGAGCAGCAGCTGAATGAGCAAAGCGTCATCTGTATTACAGGTACTCCCCAGCGTTCACAGGGCTTCCGTGGTGGCTCAGACAGTAAAGAATCTACCTACAGTACAGGAGACCAGGTTTGATCCATGGGTCGGAAAGATTCCCTGGAGGAGGAAATGGCAACCCACTCCAGTATTCTTGCCTAGATAATTCCATGGACAGAGGAGCCTGGTGGGCTACAGTCCACATGGTTGCAAAGAGTTGAACCCAGCAGAATGACTGAGCATACACCCATCACTCACATTACCACCTGAGCTCCACCTCCTGCCAGATCAGTGGTAGCATTAGATTCTCATAGGAACACAATAAATGTAATGTACTTGCAAGTGTTAGTTACTTAGTCATATCTGACTGTTTGTGACCCCATGGACTGTAGCCTGCTGAACTGTTCTGTCCATTGATTTCCCTGGCAAGAATACTGGAGTCGGTTGCCATTCCCTTTTCCAGGGAATCTTCCCAACCCAGGGATCGAACCTGGGTTTTCCGCATTGCAGGCAGATTCTTTATTGTTTGTGACACCGGGGAAGCCCCTAATCATCCTTAAACCACCCCCTGCCCATTGCCAGCACCCTCAAATCCCTGTGGAAAATTGTCTTCCATGAAATCTGTCCATGATACCAAAAAGTTTAGGGAACTTCAGCTTAGAGAATGTCTTTGAGAGTAGCCCCTGTTGGTGTCCATCAGTATGGAAGCTTAGCTTGACTAGACATGGTAACCAAAGAGAATAGCAGGAAAGCTACTGCCCAGATGCTCCGGCTGGAAGGTAGGGATCCAGGAGGAAGGACTCTGCTTTTCTTTTCCTAAACAGCAGGGAGGATATCCTGGTGTCTGGGAAACTCTGTATCCCGGTTCCCCACCCACAGATTCAACTAACCGTGATTTGTGTTGTACTGTAGTATTTATATTGAAAAAAATCCAAGTATCAGAGGACCTTAGCAGTCCAAAAGGGGTCAACCATAGTTTATTTTATTGTACTTTGCACTTGAACATTCAGATTGGCTTAGAGCAGAGGTGTCCCCAACCCCCGGGGTCACAGGCTGTACAGTACCGGTCAGTGGCCTGTTAGAAATCAGGTCACGTAGCAAGAGGCGAGCAGCAGCTGAATGAGCAAAGCGTCATCTGTATTACAGGTACTCCCCAGCGTTCACAGGGCTTCCGTGGTGGCTCAGACAGTAAAGAATCTACCTACAGTACAGGAGACCAGGTTTGATCCATGGGTCGGAAAGATTCCCTGGAGGAGGAAATGGCAACCCACTCCAGTATTCTTGCCTAGATAATTCCATGGACAGAGGAGCCTGGTGGGCTACAGTCCACATGGTTGCAAAGAGTTGAACCCAGCAGAATGACTGAGCATACACCCATCACTCACATTACCACCTGAGCTCCACCTCCTGCCAGATCAGTGGTAGCATTAGATTCTCATAGGAACACAATAAATGTAATGTACTTGCAAGTGTTAGTTACTTAGTCATATCTGACTGTTTGTGACCCCATGGACTGTAGCCTGCTGAACTGTTCTGTCCATTGATTTCCCTGGCAAGAATACTGGAGTCGGTTGCCATTCCCTTTTCCAGGGAATCTTCCCAACCCAGGGATCGAACCTGGGTTTTCCGCATTGCAGGCAGATTCTTTATTGTTTGTGACACCGGGGAAGCCCCTAATCATCCTTAAACCACCCCCTGCCCATTGCCAGCACCCTCAAATCCCTGTGGAAAATTGTCTTCCATGAAATCTGTCCATGATACCAAAAAGTTTAGGGAACTTCAGCTTAGAGAATGTCTTTGAGAGTAGCCCCTGTTGGTGTCCATCAGTATGGAAGCTTAGCTTGACTAGACATGGTAACCAAAGAGAATAGCAGGAAAGCTACTGCCCAGATGCTCCGGCTGGAATGTAGGGATCCAGGAGGAAGGAATCTGCTTTTCTTTTCCTAAACAGCAGAGAGGATATCCTGGTGTCTGGGAAACTGCTACTTCTTAAGATGAAAAAAATGGCGGGGGGGGGAGCACTTTATGAAACAGAGAGTCACCATATTTGGAGTCATGTAGCAAAGCCTTGTACAGAGAGTTGAACTGCCTTAGAACCAGAGGCTTGTCCCATATATAGCCATATATAGACCCTGTTCCTATGAACATCTTTTCCACTTTGCACATTGGATATGGGGGCAATCGGCACAGTCCTGTCACACAGCAAGCTCAGTAAAGAGTCTTTTCTTTCCTGGAGAGAGATCCTGGGAAAATACTTTGTCATCTGCAAGACCCTCATGCAAGTAGAAGACAGATAGTACTCAATAAATGATTGTGGAATTATTTTACACCCTCTGTACTCATTCTTAGGTTAACTTGAAGTGACTGCAGTGTTGCTTATGAATAATATGTTTGTGGTTACTTTTCTAAAAGGCCAACGCTGGTATGTACATCGTGGCTGCTGTCGGCATTGAAATCAGTAGACCTGAAAACAAATTAGATAACTGCCCCTCAGGAGAAGAGAATGAGGGGTGATGGGTGATTCTTCTATGCCCCTGTAATTTCTAGTGTTTGTTTGGATCAGGAACTCTCCCGTCCCTTTATTAAGTGGTGGCTCTTAAATAGTTGGTGTCTATGAGTTTGGGGATGGGGAAAAGACATGCGAAACAATATCAACCCTCTTTCTCTGTAGGAAGCCATCACACTTTCCTCTGTTCCTCATTATGTACCAAGAGTTCTAGGTCTGAGATCCTTGTCCTGCTATTATCAGCTTTAACCAGACTTGGAGGCTTATGTCAGTGACTTTGTATGGATTATTAGATGCTTGGCGAACCCCAGTGGAGACAGAGTGGGGGCAAAGAGCTTAGTGGATCAGACAGCCTGCTTGTAAACAGCTGTTCCCTGTGGCGGTGCCAGCAGGGGCAACGAACGGGAGCTATTTTCATCAGGGCTGGGATGGTTCCATACTGGATGTGTTCATAGAGAGCAAGTATTTACTCGGATCCACCCCAAGAGTCTTTTCCTGTAGCTTTTCAAATATTTTTAAGGTTGACCAGGAGAGGTGTGATGGAGAAAGCAAACACACCTGGGAGTTGGGGACAAGATATCCTTTTGTCTGTGTGGTTTTCTGATAACAGCTGTTGCTAGGGCGTAGCCAGAGGGGACAAACGCCAGGGCCTCCAGCCGGGGGAAGCCCACAGCAGCTGCAGAGGAGGTAGCTGGCAGCTAGTGTCTTTAGCAAAAGGCTCCAGTCTTTCCGCTTGGAACATTTAGCCGGTTCTCATGGTTTTGTTATTGTTGGTGGTGTGTGTTAGTTTCAATCCTGATGACACTGTGTCCCTGCAGTACTTGGACCTGCAGGTTTCTGGTTCTGATATTTACCCAGAGGTTCCTTTCACGGAGGTAAACGGTGGCCCAGCATCACGTATGTCTTGGCCTTATTTTGGTCATCTAGCTCTGTGAGGTCATCTTTGGGTGGTGAAATTGTTACCAAAAACCCTTCCAAGAGGTGAAACGGTCAGAACGCTGGTATGTACATCGTGGCTGCTGTCGGCATTGAAATCAGTAGACCTGAAAACAAATTAGATAACTGCCCCTCAGGAGAAGAGAATGAGGGGTGATGGGTGATTCTTCTATGCCCCTGTAATTTCTAGTGTTTGTTTGGATCAGGAACTCTCCCGTCCCTTTATTAAGTGGTGGCTCTTAAATAGTTGGTGTCTATGAGTTTGGGGATGGGGAAAAGACATGCGAAACAATATCAACCCTCTTTCTCTGTAGGAAGCCATCACACTTTCCTCTGTTCCTCATTATGTACCAAGAGTTCTAGGTCTGAGATCCTTGTCCTGCTATTATCAGCTTTAACCAGACTTGGAGGCTTATGTCAGTGACTTTGTATGGATTATTAGATGCTTGGCGAACCCCAGTGGAGACAGAGTGGGGCAAAGAGCTTAGTGGATCAGACAGCCTGCTTGTAAACAGCTGTTCCCTGTGGCGGTGCCAGCAGGGGCAACGAACGGGAGCTATTTTCATCAGGGCTGGGATGGTTCCATACTGGATGTGTTCATAGAGAGCAAGTATTTACTCGGATCCACCCCAAGAGTCTTTTCCTGTAGCTTTTCAAATATTTTTAAGGTTGACCAGGAGAGGTGTGATGGAGAAAGCAAACACACCTGGGAGTTGGGGACAAGATATCCTTTTGTCTGTGGGGTTTTTCTGATAACAGCTGTTGCTAGGGCGTAGCCAGAGGGGACAAACGCCAGGGCCTCCAGCCGGGGGAAGCCCACAGCAGCTGCAGAGGAGGTAGCTGGCAGCTAGTGTCTTTAGCAAAAGGCTCCAGTCTTTCCGCTTGGAACATTTAGCCGGTTCTCATGGTTTTGTTATTGTTGGTGGTGTGTGTTAGTTTCAATCCTGATGACACTGTGTCCCTGCAGTACTTGGACCTGCAGGTTTCTGGTTCTGATATTTACCCAGAGGTTCCTTTCACGGAGGTAAACGGTGGCCCAGCATCACGTATGTCTTGGCCTTATTTTGGTCATCTAGCTCTGTGAGGCTCATCTTTGGGTGGTGAAATTGTTACAGCTCCAAAGAACCAAACCTTGTGCTTTGTGGCAGATCGTGTAGGCTTCGGAACAATGCTGGTTCAGAATGCTCAGTGACTTCTCTGATTGCGACTTAAAGTATGAGAAAGAAAACATTCAAGCGAACATTCATTAAGAGAGAACACGTCATTTCATGCTATCCTATTTTCATTATGATTAGGTTAGTCCCTGTGCTTGTACTATGTGTGAAGTTTGGGCATTATCTGACAAGTTGTAGAGGAATACCCTATGAATGGCATGTCCACACACACACACACACACACACACACACACACAGAAGGCAAGGAGGATTGGGAAGGGATAGTGTAGAGATGTATAATGAGGTGCTGGTTTATGAACAACCAGGGTATAAATATGCAAATTTACAAAAAAGACTATATTAAGAAAGGACTGTTTTTTCCATCTTACCAAAAGAATTAGCACATTTTTGATTGAGGATCCTGGGTTAGTTTTCTATTTAAAATGTAATTCTATTTATAAGGTCTGTACACTATTTTTAGGCACATATACGAAGTCCAGTAGAGCATGAATTTCTTGGATTGTAAAGGTCCTACTTTGCTTCTCAGTTCCTTTCCTCTTCCCCAGGAGAAAAGGAGAATGAGGTAAACCTGGATCCTATTTTTATTGAGTATTTTTATAAAAGTTCTACTTACCTTTGCTCTTTAACATTTCCATAAATGAAAGCAACTTTCACCAAGTGTATTCACTGCAAAAAGCAGTGGTTTCTTGCCTGTGGTGGCATGAGAGGGTGTTTTACACTGAGATGCCTAGTGTCTTTAGCAAAAGGCTCCAGTCTTTCCGCTTGGAACATTTAGCCGGTTCTCATGGTTTTGTTATTGTTGGTGGTGTGTGTTAGTTTCAATCCTGATGACACTGTGTCCCTGCAGTACTTGGACCTGCAGGTTTCTGGTTCTGATATTTACCCAGAGGTTCCTTTCACGGAGGTAAACGGTGGCCCAGCATCACGTATGTCTTGGCCTTATTTTGGTCATCTAGCTCTGTGAGGCTCATCTTTGGGTGGTGAAATTGTTACAGCTCCAAAGAACCAAACCTTGTGCTTTGTGGCAGATCGTGTAGGCTTCGGAACAATGCTGGTTCAGAATGCTCAGTGACTTCTCTGATTGCGACTTAAAGTATGAGAAAGAAAACATTCAAGCGAACATTCATTAAGAGAGAACACGTCATTTCATGCTATCCTATTTTCATTATGATTAGGTTAGTCCCTGTGCTTGTACTATGTGTGAAGTTTGGGCATTATCTGACAAGTTGTAGAGGAATACCCTATGAATGGCATGTCCACACACACACACACACACACACACACACAGAAGGCAAGGAGGATTGGGAAGGGATAGTGTAGAGATGTATAATGAGGTGCTGGTTTATGAACAACCAGGGTATAAATATGCAAATTTACAAAAAAGACTATATTAAGAAAGGACTGTTTTTTCCATCTTACCAAAAGAATTAGCACATTTTTGATTGAGGATCCTGGGTTAGTTTTCTATTTAAAATGTAATTCTATTTATAAGGTCTGTACACTATTTTTAGGCACATATACGAAGTCCAGTAGAGCATGAATTTCTTGGATTGTAAAGGTCCTACTTTGCTTCTCAGTTCCTTTCCTCTTCCCCAGGAGAAAAGGAGAATGAGGTAAACCTGGATCCTATTTTTATTGAGTATTTTTATAAAAGTTCTACTTACCTTTGCTCTTTAACATTTCCATAAATGAAAGCAACTTTCACCAAGTGTATTCACTGCAAAAAGCAGTGGTTTCTTGCCTGTGGTGGCATGAGAGGGTGTTTTACACTGAGATGCCTAGTGCCTCTTACATCATCTTTGGTTAAGCTATAATAAGGTTGATAAAATAAGACTTTACTAAAGCTCCTACTTGTACTCTTTTCTTCTTAAAAAACAGACAACCAAAATCAATGTAGAGTTGAGGTTTTAAGGCAGTTGCCTGATGCATAACCAGGATTCATTTTCGTTCACATTGGATACAATTTACTTTATTGATGACTGTTTTGTGGACTCTGATAGCCAGACCTAACAGTGGGTATTACCTGTCCTGATGAGAGAGGATGAATAGAGCTTGGTTGCCACGGTAAAGGACACTACCGTGCTACTATACCTTTAAGAGCCCAAAGTTATCATAGAGTATTTAAGGACATTCAAATATAAGGAACACAAGTGAATTAGAGCTTTTTCCTCCAACACTTTATTATGAAAAATTTCAAACATACAGACAAGTGTAGAGAATTCTACAGTGAACATCCTTATCTCTGCCACTTAGATTTCACAATTAAAATTCCACTGTGCTTGCTTCATCACATGACTATCTTTATATCCATCCTCTGTCCAGCCACCAATTCATCTTATTTCTTTCAAGCATTTCGGAGTAAGTTACAGACAGTAATATACTTTTTCTAAGCCTTCAACATGAAATGTACTCATGTGTACTATTTGCTTATGGTTCTTTTTTTTAATTTGAAAAAGAATAGGACTTTATTGACGCACTCATTCTTTTTTTTATTGAAGTATAAGTGATTTACAATGTTGTGTTGGTTTCAGGTGAATAGCAAAGGGATTCAGTTATGTATATGTATATATACATATTTTTTTCAGACTCTTTTCCATCATAGATTATTACAAGATAGTGGACATAGTTCACAATACTGGAGCTGAGCTATACTGGAGGTCCTTATTTATCTATTAGATATATAGTAGTGTGTGTCCGTTAATTCCAAAACTCCTAATTTACTCCCTTTCCCTACCTTCCCCTTTGTTAGTCATAAGCTTATGTTCTGTATCTTAGTCTATTTCTGTTTGGTAAATAAGTTTATTTGTATCAGTTTTTTTTTAGATTCCACATGTAAGTGATATATGATATTTATCTTCCTCTGTTTCACTTACTTTACTTAACTATGATATTCTCTAGTAACATCAGTGTTGCTGCAAGATATTTTTTTTTTTTGAGATAAGACGTATATACAATGAAATGTACCATTTGGTGAGTATGAATGACATACGTCTATGAAACCCAAATGCCTATCCAGGTATCTTTGAATGCTTTTGGCTGCAAGAAACAAAATCAACTCAAACAATGTATTGACCCTGGTACCTGGAAATCCAGGAGATGCAGATAACCAGTGGATCCCATGTGCACGACTAATTATGTTATTCTGAAGCAATACTGTATTCTTAGATTTAGGCTAATCTACTGTAGTGTTCTCCCCACCTCTAGAGTTCTTGCTTCCCCTTCCTTTCTAGAACTCAGCTAAAGTGTTCAGCAGAAGGGCAAAGCTGAAGGAAAGGTTAGGTTTTACTCTTTGAAGCCAAAATTTGTTTCAACAGCAACCTGACAGCCTCTGGTATCCTGCCATATCCATCCAGGCTCCCTCTCAGTATCTTATCACCCATTCTATAAAATAATCACCAAATCCTATCTAGATGTCAGATGCTGAGTTAGGGGCTGGGGAAGGAGGAGGACCTTCATCTCTCAGCCTTCCATCTGTGATCACTTACATCTCTCAGCATTTGAAGCACACTTTTGGCCTCCTATGGATCAAAAACTTTATGTTTCACTTTAACGGTTGAAGATTTCCAAATTGTGAAATACACCAAGTGCAAAGTAATAAAAAGAGTAAGACTCTTAAGATAGCATTTCTGGACTGGCTTAAGGAGGCAACAGTCCTTTGTTCATTTATGTTTGTCTTGAAGCAGAGTTAATTTCCAGAAGGGATGGGTACTCAGGGGAGTGGACTCAACAAGGGCACAGTGTGGGGGAGGGCAGATAGTATATACTGCCTGACTCGTGTATCTCGTGTATCTTTGGATAGTAAACTTATTTTAAAATCTGGACACACAGTATTATAATTTAATAAATTCATATGTTTATAATACATATAAAATTTGGGAGAAGTAAAGTAAATTGTGGGAAATCAAAGGACGGGGAGTGTTGAAGATGCTCTTGGGCATTTTCACAGAGAAGGACACTTAGAAATGGAAGCCAGGCTTGTAGCATGAGGGAGGTACACTGCCACAGAAACCCCTGCAGGGCAAGAGGGAGCAAGAACAAAAGAGAGACATCTCCTAGCCAGAGACCTCAACAGATGTGCATCAGAGAGGTGATGAACAGGCCACATCCCAGGAAACCTGATCTTCAGGTTCTAGGCTGCCCTGAATGGGCTCATATGCCCTAACCAGCTTGCACCAGTCATTTGGTTCGGTACAAGCATCTTCTCATAACTTGTAGGGAAGTTTGGTACAAGAGAGTTAGAGATGATGATAATCATCATCAAGCAGAGTGATCAAGGTGTGTATTTTTATATGTAGGTTGTAAAGAAAGGGACCATTGGACTGTTCAGGTGTTTACCAAACAATAATAATAGCAGAATATCACATCCTGTTGTGTGCCTTTGTATGTATTTACACTGTGTTCCTGATTTCAGATAATAATTCTATTGTCTCTATTTTTGCATGGAAGAAACTGAGGCATGAACATTTTGGGAAAAATCACATAGGTAGTAAATACAGGAGCTTGATTTTGAATCCAGACCCCTCAGAATCTCTACTAGTTTCAGACAACTATGAAAATAACTCTGTAAACTATCAAGAAGTAAAGCCCATCTTTCTTGCCTTTAAGTCACAGACTAAGCTAGGTAGAGAGGGGACAAAGATATATGTATTTCAATAATATATGAGGACAATATAAAAGGGGCAATGTGTAGTGTTAAGTTTCAGAGGTAAGGAGACAAAAGTTCAGAGGTAAGGAGACTTCACATGAGGTTTGATAAGAATTCTAGGTCTATTTCTCTTAAATTCTCTTGATTCTACCTTTCTCTGCACACTGACTTTGCCTTCATGAAGACTTCTTTTGTAGCCATAGGGTGGCCACTGGCACCGATCAAGATTGACAAGAGGGCTTCTCTGGTGGTCCAGTGGGTAAGGACACCACCTTGCAGTGCAAGGGGCACCGGTTCGATCCCTGGCCTAGGAAGATCCCACGTGCCGTGAAGCGGCTGGACTGATGTGTCCAATTACCCAGCTGGAGCTCTGGAGCACGTGCACCCAGAGCTGGTGCTCTGCAACAACAGAGGCCACTGCAATGGGAGGCCCACAGGAGCCAAAGAACAAAGATGGATGAAAATAGATAAATGAAAGACCAATAGAAGTGGCCCGCCCACTCATCTCCCTCCCCAATCTGCCCTCCCCACCCCCCAAAAAAAGATTGACAAGAGAGAACGTGCCTAGTGGCCCAGTGGGTAAGAATTGGTGTTTCCACTGTAGGTGGTAAGGGTTCAATCTCTGGTCGAGGAAGTTCTGCATGCCACAAGGAATGGCCAGAAAGGACAAAAAAAAGAATGAAAAAATAAAAAGGTCCAAGAGAGGATTGGCTGCCATCAATCATCTTCAAATGTCTTGAGGAGCTTTCATGATTTTGGATCATCTTGACTCACAGACTCATGAGATATTAAAACAGAGCAAAATCCTTCCCTGGATGTCCTAGGCTTACCCATCTGCAATATTGTGGCAAGAAGGATGGCATTACTCTGACTGCCTTAAGTCAAGCAGGATGCCCACCCCCAACCTTGGAGCCACAGGTGAGATCATAGCTGCCATAGTATGGTGAAGGATCCATTGAGTGTTGAGAAGATAAGACCAGTGTCCCTCATAAAAGGTTATTTGGACTCAATGCTGAGAAGCCACTGGGGAAAAAATTGTACAGGGTATGATGTAATTAAGGCCAAGTTTTAGGAAAAATAAAGTTAGGAGGTAGGGAGCTTATAGAGAAGAAAAATTGCGCACAAAAAAGTCACATGGAAGATACAATTTGGAAAAGGTTGGGAGACATTGGTGGGGGGTTCCTGGGTGGCTCAGTGGCAAAGAATCCGCCTGCCAATGCAGGAGATGCCAGTTCCATCCCTGGGTCAGGAAGATCTCCTGGAGAGGGAGGTGGTGACCCACTCTAGTATTCTTGCCTGGAGAATCCCATGGACTGAGGAGCCTGGCGGGCTGCAGTCCACGCGGGCCGTGAAGAATCGGACATGACTGAGTAACTGAGCATGCATGTATGTGGGAGATCTTGGCATCTATCCTGGGCTCTAGTGCTTTCAAAGTAGTTTTCCTTGTAAACGTTCTTGTCATGATGATTACCTGCTCACCATCCGTATGCTCCTCCCTCACTCCCCACCCCTTCTCACTGTCCATATTGAGTAAGAGGTGTCTCTGGTGTTCTGGGTTTGCTCAGTACCAAAAGTAAAATAGAACTCTCAACAGAGGACTGGAATGGAGGTGGCTCAGGTTCAAATTACAAAGAATGATTTTTGCATCACTTGGGTTTTGATATCTTTCCAAGTAACACCTCCACCCAGAAAGATTCCCAGCCAAAGCTGTATAAGTCATCTTTTTGTTTAAGCAGGACTGCTTTAGGAATAATGAAGAGGCAGACTTTCTGGGGAAGTTGCAAAATGTTCTTTACTTACATAACTAAGAAAGGTCTTTCAGGTCCTGCATTTCAATATGTTTTGTTAGTCTTTTCCCTGCCTTCTCCAGAAATTGGAAATTAGAGGCACCTTCAGTCGTCAAGAAGGCAGGTTTTTTTTTTCCCTCTGTTATGAATATTTAAGCTTATATATATATATATATATTTTTTTTTTTTTTCCCCCGCCTCCCCACCTAAGCTTATATTTTATTGCACCATTAAGTTGACTTTGCAATAGTGACTCAATGTTGATTTTGTACCACATCTTCCCATAAAGACAACTAATATAAATAAATCCAGATTTATTCTTTTGGTTTTATTTTTGGATAATACTGCACAAGTTTGGCTTTTTATTCTTAAAATGGATGGCGTGTGTACAAATGCAGTAAACCCTTCGTCCTCAAGTACTGACAAGGAACTGTGATCTAAAGTTGTGATTTTTCTTACGCCTGTGTTGGCTACAAAAGAGAAAGCTCCAGTGAGACCCGTTGAGAAGTGTCCATGAAATCTAAGATGCTGGGCTTGGAGCCAGTGCATTTGTCTACATGTTCACCATTTGCTGACTTGGCAGTAATCAGGGCTTTGAGCCAAGAAGAGCAGAGTCTGATTACTCAGGTCTTTATCGTAATTTACAATGCCGCCTTTCAAGTGGAGGTATAGTGGTTAGGGCCAGGAATTCCTTAGAAACCACGATTCCAGTGCACCAGGATTTGTCAACCTGTTTTATCAGGGACAAAATCATCTGATTATTTGAAGGCTTAATGTACTGGAGGAACTTCTCTTCAGTTGTCTTTCTGCAGTGCCTTTTTGGGTGACTATTTTGTTGCTAGATAACTTTGTTTCTGAAAGGGGAACATAGAGAAGGAGAGGAAGTTGGTTTGGCTATTTGTCAGCAGCTTCAAAAGAATGTTTATTCAGGGAGGAGTCTGAATACTGCAATTTGGGGGATTATCTAGACATATTCAGTTCTTTGGTGTTGTATCTACCCAACGAATGCTCCTCAGCTGACCTCCTACCCTCTGCCAGAGAAAATTCTTGTGGCCAAGACTCCAGGTGTTCCTCATGAGCTTTAAGGGTGGTAGGGGATAGGCCACCATTAGCATTGCAATCATACGTAAGGAATGGAACATATATTTGGGAAAATCATTATAGTCTTTATTGGTGGCTTATGGGAAGAACAACTTTTAATGAAATTTAGCCTAGCATTTCTTAAAAGAACATCAGAACCAATTGTTCTGTTCTGTAGTCCAGAATGCTCTTCTTGATGGGAGTATAGCAGTAAATAGTAAATTGTATAGCTTGGGGAGTTCTGGGAGATAGGTCTTCATGGAGATTATAGTACAATATGTAACAAAGGGAAAAGCACATATTTAAAACCATGTGGTGATTTCTTTAGAGATGTGTTCGAAGGTTGAATTTGAGATATCCAGTGTGTTACGTAAAACTGCATTTACAGGAATGCAGATATTTTTCAGTATTTCACATAAGGCCTTGAGAATGGTATCTTATCTGGGTGACCTAGACCACCTCCCATACCAGAAGGATTATTCAAGGGAAGTCTGTGTTTCTCACAGGGGAGATGTTTTCTTCTCCACAAGTCCCTACATCCTGTTTGATGAAATCTAAGATGCTGGGCTTGGAGCCAGTGCATTTGTCTACATGTTCACCATTTGCTGACTTGGCAGTAATCAGGGCTTTGAGCCAAGAAGAGCAGAGTCTGATTACTCAGGTCTTTATCGTAATTTACAATGCCGCCTTTCAAGTGGAGGTATAGTGGTTAGGGCCAGGAATTCCTTAGAAACCACGATTCCAGTGCACCAGGATTTGTCAACCTGTTTTATCAGGGGACAAAATCATCTGATTATTTGAAGGCTTAATGTACTGGAGGAACTTCTCTTCAGTTGTCTTTCTGCAGTGCCTTTTTGGGTGACTATTTTGTTGCTAGATAACTTTGTTTCTGAAAGGGGAACATAGAGAAGGAGAGGAAGTTGGTTTGGCTATTTGTCAGCAGCTTCAAAAGAATGTTTATTCAGGGAGGAGTCTGAATACTGCAATTTGGGGGATTATCTAGACATATTCAGTTCTTTGGTGTTGTATCTACCCAACGAATGCTCCTCAGCTGACCTCCTACCCTCTGCCAGAGAAAATTCTTGTGGCCAAGACTCCAGGTGTTCCTCATGAGCTTTAAGGGTGGTAGGGGATAGGCCACCATTAGCATTGCAATCATACGTAAGGAATGGAACATATATTTGGGAAAATCATTATAGTCTTTATTGGTGGCTTATGGGAAGAACAACTTTTTAATGAAATTTAGCCTAGCATTTCTTAAAAGAACATCAGAACCAATTGTTCTGTTCTGTAGTCCAGAATGCTCTTCTTGATGGGAGTATAGCAGTAAATAGTAAATTGTATAGCTTGGGGAGTTCTGGGAGATAGGTCTTCATGGAGATTATAGTACAATATGTAACAAAGGGAAAAGCACATATTTAAAACCATGTGGTGATTTCTTTAGAGATGTGTTCGAAGGTTGAATTTGAGATATCCAGTGTGTTACGTAAAACTGCATTTACAGGAATGCAGATATTTTTCAGTATTTCACATAAGGCCTTGAGAATGGTATCTTATCTGGGTGACCTAGACCACCTCCCATACCAGAAGGATTATTCAAGGGAAGTCTGTGTTTCTCACAGGGGAGATGTTTTCTTCTCCACAAGTCCCTACATCCTGTTTGATGATCTTTCTGGAAGAGGGTCAAGATGACCCGACTCCTCTTCCCTTTTACACTTAGGCATGGGAGTTGTCAACAAAAGGGAAGTGGGGGTTTTTTGGCCATACCACAGGGCATGTGGAATATTAGTTCCTGACCAGGGATTGATCCTGCACCCCCTGTATTGCAAATGCAGATATTTAATCACTGGACCGCCAAGAAAGTCTGACATCTTCTAAAAGGGAAGTCCAGCTCTCACTGCCAAACTTATTCTTAATGACTTAAAAGAATGGATGCTTCTCTGGTTTTGAGCCATCCAGTGCCTTGTACAGACGTCCATCAGGGCATCTACAATTGTTTCCCTTTTTGTCCTTCTTGTGTACGGAGGAGGGTGAAGCTGAATACTATGGTGTGTGGTGTGGATTAAAGAACACCTTTCCCAGGAGGCCATCAATGCAAAGGGTCAGCAAGAGGGAACACATGGTCCTCCATCCTTTCTTCAGTCCACAGAGTTGGGCATGAGCATGAAGCTGCCTGATACACCACATATATCAGAGCCTGACCCCATGATACAAAACCTTCCTATAATGCAAGCAAGAGCATAGCCTTATCCCTAGGTTACAGTGTGTTCTCAGGCACCAAAGAGTCGATGCTGGGAAATGCCAGGTCCACAGCACCTGGAGACCTCCAGGGTTTGTTTGAAGTTGGCAGCCCTTCCTGCTGGGGAGAGACCAGGCTGCCAGTCCCGGCCAGATCACCAGCTGGCAAGTTGAGCTGAGTCTCTAAAGTCACATTTACAAATTCTGCTGAGTCTTTTTTTGGAAGCTGGCCAGTCTGCACACTCTCCAAGGCAAGATATGATACCTTCTTCATTCTTAGGTCCAGAACCTCTCAGCCTAAAATCCAGGAAGAGGCATTTCAATACTACAAGTGCTTTTTCTTTTTTTTTTAAAGATTTATTTATTTATTTATTTGGGGCGGGGGTCGGGTTGGGGAGGGAGGGGAGCAGGCGGGCCACTTCTATTGGTCTTTCATTTGTCCATTTTCATCCGTCTTTGTTCTTTGGCTCCTGTGGGCCTCCCATCGCGGCGGCCTCTGTTGTTGCAGAGCACAGGCTCTGGGCATATGCACTCCAGAGCTCCAGCTCGGTAGTTGGACACATCGGTCCAGCCGCTCTGCGGCACGTGGGATCTTCCCAGGCCAGGGATCGAACCGGCGCCCCTTGCACTTCAAGGCGATGTCCTTACCCACTGGACCACTGGGGAAGCCCACTTTTTTTTTTCTTTTCCCCATCATGCCTACTTTTTTCCCATGGTTGTTTTTTTTTTTTTTTTTTTTGAATTTTTTTTTTTTTTTGGCCTCTTTTATTGTCTTTTTATTTATTTATTTTTATCCATCTTTATTCTTTGGCCTGTGTGGGCCTCCCATGGTAGTGGCCTCTCTTGTTGCAGAGCACCAGCTCTGGGCGCATGCACTCCAGGGGCTGGCTCATCATTGAACACACTGGTCCAGCCACTCCGCGGCACATGGGATCTTCCCGGGCCAGGGCTCGAACCGGTGCCCCTTGCACTGCAAGGCGGACTCTTTACCCACTGGACCACCAGGGAAGCCCCGCTTCTTTTTTTATTCATATTTATTTTCATCCATCTTTTTTATTCTTTGACATGTGTGTGCCTCCCATTGCAGTGGCCTCTCTCACTGCAGAGCACTGGCTCTCGGCGCATGCGCTTCAGAGCACTGGCTCATAATTGGACACACCAGTCCAGCTGCTCTGCAGCATGTGGGATCTTCTCAGGCCAGGGATCGAACTGGTGCCCCTTGCACTGCAAGGTGGACTCTACCTACTGGGCCACTAGGGAAGCCCTACAAGTGCACTTTGACTTACTCTGAAGTTTTAAAATGCAGCCTCTACTGTATTTTATAAATGAGGGTATGTAGTTCAAAGGTCAAACTGGGTTCTGTGTCTTAACTTCTGGCCCTGTTGTTAGTTACTTAAAACCCAGCTTCTTTCTGCCTGGACCTTTGAAATTTGACTTGTCTCTGAATATCCTGTGTTGGGCAAAAATTAAACTTAGATATATAATGCTACTTATATCTACCTACCTGAAAAAAGTGAAGAACAGCATTAATACATTTAAAAATGTATTAAATATTTACCAGTTTTAAGGATGTCCCTGGCTGTCCTGGGGGTAAGGCCTCAAGCTCCCAATGCCAGGGACTTGGGGTTGATCTCTGATGGGAAACCACATCCCGCACCCTACAACTGAGTTTGCATGCCATAATGAAGATCACATGAGCTGCAACTAAGATCCAGTGCAGCCAAAGAAAATAATTTTTTTTTAATATTTAAGAGCTATAAAAGCTTAGGTTAGTTGTATGACTAATTGACTATTTACACTACTGCATATGACTAATTACTAGGAAGCATATGGATGAGTGTATATATATATATACAGTGTGTCAGACTAGCTAGTGTGTTTTACTTGAAGATAATAGTAAATACTCATTACCTATCTTCCCTGGTGGCTCAGACAGTAAAGAATCTGCCTGCAATGCGGGAGACCCAGGTTCACTCCCTGGGTCTGAAAGATCCCTTGGAGAAGGAAATGGCAACTCACTCCAGTTTTCTTGCCTGGAGAATTCCATGGACAGAGGAGCCTAGTGGGCTACAGTCTGTGTGGTCACTGGGTTTGCAAAGAGTTGGACACAGCTGAGTGACTAACACGTTCATGGATTAACTAAAAATATTAGAAGTTCTGGAATGTGAGTTGAGGGGGTCATATTTTAGGCTCTAGAAGGAAACATTTATTGCCACTTCTCATCAACATAAAAGATGCATATCCCCAGACTTATGTTTTGCATGTAAGGACTAGATTAATCAGTAGAATCTCATGCAAGGAACATGAAAAAATGTTGCAAATATTATTTTGGAGCTTTTCAAAGGGGTCTCAACTTCTGTTTAGAGATAGAGTTTTTGCTGAGTTAACTGTCAATCCTGAGATAGATTCTAATATAGACATTTTTGATACATTGTCCTCAAAAAGTGTACATGGAAATAGCCAAATAAGCACCAGGTATTTCGTTCAAGATCCTTGTTTCCTCAGTAGGCATGCATAAAATGCATTGATGATTATAACTGAAAAACCCAGCTTCTTTCTGCCTGGACCTTTGAAATTTGACTTGTCTCTGAATATCCTGTGTTGGGCAAAAATTAAACTTAGATATATAATGCTACTTATATCTACCTACCTGAAAAAAGTGAAGAACAGCATTAATACATTTAAAAATGTATTAAATATTTACCAGTTTTAAGGATGTCCCTGGCTGTCCTGGGGGTAAGGCCTCAAGCTCCCAATGCCAGGGACTTGGGGTTGATCTCTGATGGGAAACCACATCCCGCACCCTACAACTGAGTTTGCATGCCATAATGAAGATCACATGAGCTGCAACTAAGATCCAGTGCAGCCAAAGAAAATAATTTTTTTTTAATATTTAAGAGCTATAAAAGCTTAGGTTAGTTGTATGACTAATTGACTATTTACACTACTGCATATGACTAATTACTAGGAAGCATATGGATGAGTGTATATATATATATACAGTGTGTCAGACTAGCTAGTGTGTTTTACTTGAAGATAATAGTAAATACTCATTACCTATCTTCCCTGGTGGCTCAGACAGTAAAGAATCTGCCTGCAATGCGGGAGACCCAGGTTCACTCCCTGGGTCTGAAAGATCCCTTGGAGAAGGAAATGGCAACTCACTCCAGTTTTCTTGCCTGGAGAATTCCATGGACAGAGGAGCCTAGTGGGCTACAGTCTGTGTGGTCACTGGGTTTGCAAAGAGTTGGACACAGCTGAGTGACTAACACGTTCATGGATTAACTAAAAATATTAGAAGTTCTGGAATGTGAGTTGAGGGGGTCATATTTTAGGCTCTAGAAGGAAACATTTATTGCCACTTCTCATCAACATAAAAGATGCATATCCCCAGACTTATGTTTTGCATGTAAGGACTAGATTAATCAGTAGAATCTCATGCAAGGAACATGAAAAAATGTTGCAAATATTATTTTGGAGCTTTTCAAAGGGGTCTCAACTTCTGTTTAGAGATAGAGTTTTTGCTGAGTTAACTGTCAATCCTGAGATAGATTCTAATATAGACATTTTTGATACATTGTCCTCAAAAAGTGTACATGGAAATAGCCAAATAAGCACCAGGTATTTCGTTCAAGATCCTTGTTTCCTCAGTAGGCATGCATAAAAATGCATTGATGATTATAACTGAATTTTTTACACACAGCCTTTAGATTTTCAGAGAAGTAGGCCCTGTAGTTTAGGTGTTAATTTTAGCATTAGAACGATGCAAACCTCTTGGGGTTGGGGAATTTTGGATTCAAGACAGAATAAGGATGAAGATTTTCTAAGCTATCAGGAAATTTGGGTATAATGCTAGAATTTCCAAGTATGCTGAGAGAAAAAAAAGTAAAGACTTCACTTAATTGGCTATATAGAATCCTAAACTGTTTGTTTTTCAATTTTTTCCCCATCATGCATGCCCAAGACCTATTGTACTTATAAAGATGACATGAATAATGTATAAGCAACTCTAGACTAATGTTCTGTGGGCAGTCTTACCAAAAGCCCATATTCTTTTTGGCAAAGCCATGTGAAGACTACATGTTGCTGTCTTAACCAAATGTGAAATGCTGACCTTATTTTCTCCCATCTTTTTTTTCCCTTTCGCTCAACCTTCTGTCAGCCACTATATATATCAAAGTAGTATTATAGTGATAAGATCATATTATTCTTTATTCTTTTCCTTTGATACAGTACTTTCTTCTTTCTTGTCCCACATTGAACAGCTGTTTGTGGGTATATGTATGTTCTCAGGCTTCTTCATATCACTAAACAAGACATTACACTAGAAATTAGAGTTATTACTTGGCTGGTTTGTACTTAACCACTTAGAACTGCTCTCACTCAATCTTGGTCTCAGTGCCTAATCTAGGAGTTGAATGAAGAGGGAATTACCTGCTTTCTTCATTCATCTCCTTATCTCTGTTAGTGGGGAAAGTTGTCTATCAGATAAGAGGGCATGCATACTTTCATTTAGGCTTTTAGAAGTTAATGCTTTACATCTGTGCATAAATCTGTATGTATTTAATTGTTAGTCAAGAACCTTAGTTCAGTAAAGTATTTACTTTCAGAGACAAGTCTTTTCTCATCAGCATTTGGAATAGCATTTGCTTTGTAAAACCTTTAAAAAGAAATCACAAATCTGTTATGAAACAACCATAGTTTGTATTCCCTGAATCACCATACAGCTCAAAGAACTTCCTAGCCTATTTTAAGATCTCGCAGAGACTTTCCTGTAGGTTCAGTAGCCAAGACTCTACACTCCCAGTGCAGGGGACCCAACTTTGATCCCTGATCAGGGAACTAGATCCCACATGCCACAACTAAGAGTTTGCATGCTACAATTAAAGATCCTGCAATGCTGCTATCAAGATCAAAGATCCTGCCTGCTGCAACTAAGACTCATGTAGTCAAGTAATAAATAAATATCTTGTAGTCTTCATCATCTCAAAGGTCCTAAAAGTCACCTGGAATTTCTTGCCTATCTAAAAGAAATCCTTTAGCAATTCCCCCTACTTCCTGAGACTCTTTGGCATATTCTCTGCAGTACATGGTCTAAGCATCCTTCTTCAGCCTTCTGCTATTTTTTAAAGTCCAGATTTATCATGTGAAGACTACATGTTGCTGTCTTAACCAAATGTGAAATGCTGACCTTATTTTCTCCCATCTTTTTTTTCCCTTTCGCTCAACCTTCTGTCAGCCACTATATATATCAAAGTAGTATTATAGTGATAAGATCATATTATTCTTTATTCTTTTCCTTTGATACAGTACTTTCTTCTTTCTTGTCCCACATTGAACAGCTGTTTGTGGGTATATGTATGTTCTCAGGCTTCTTCATATCACTAAACAAGACATTACACTAGAAATTAGAGTTATTACTTGGCTGGTTTGTACTTAACCACTTAGAACTGCTCTCACTCAATCTTGGTCTCAGTGCCTAATCTAGGAGTTGAATGAAGAG
The DNA here is from genome assembly GCA_022376925.1 of Tragulus kanchil. Taxonomy (NCBI): domain Eukaryota; kingdom Metazoa; phylum Chordata; class Mammalia; order Artiodactyla; family Tragulidae; genus Tragulus; species Tragulus kanchil. The sequence goes on from JAIOJX010000002.1 coordinate 81,393,746, forward strand.
GGAATTACCTGCTTTCTTCATTCATCTCCTTATCTCTGTTAGTGGGGAAAGTTGTCTATCAGATAAGAGGGCATGCATACTTTCATTTAGGCTTTTAGAAGTTAATGCTTTACATCTGTGCATAAATCTGTATGTATTTAATTGTTAGTCAAGAACCTTAGTTCAGTAAAGTATTTACTTTCAGAGACAAGTCTTTTCTCATCAGCATTTGGAATAGCATTTGCTTTGTAAAACCTTTAAAAAGAAATCACAAATCTGTTATGAAACAACCATAGTTTGTATTCCCTGAATCACCATACAGCTCAAAGAACTTCCTAGCCTATTTTAAGATCTCGCAGAGACTTTCCTGTAGGTTCAGTAGCCAAGACTCTACACTCCCAGTGCAGGGGACCCAACTTTGATCCCTGATCAGGGAACTAGATCCCACATGCCACAACTAAGAGTTTGCATGCTACAATTAAAGATCCTGCAATGCTGCTATCAAGATCAAAGATCCTGCCTGCTGCAACTAAGACTCATGTAGTCAAGTAATAAATAAATATCTTGTAGTCTTCATCATCTCAAAGGTCCTAAAAGTCACCTGGAATTTCTTGCCTATCTAAAAGAAATCCTTTAGCAATTCCCCCTACTTCCTGAGACTCTTTGGCATATTCTCTGCAGTACATGGTCTAAGCATCCTTCTTCAGCCTTCTGCCGAATTTCTAACTCTCTGTGTCCTTTCAGTAAAATCTCTTTTTGCTTAAATTAGCCAGAATTAGTTTCAGATTTTCATGAGCATCATTGACACAGAAATTAGGACCAGATATGAGGCATATAACAGAAATCACAGACACCTATTACAGTTTTTTTTTTTTTCTTTCTTCTCTTTTTTTTTTTGTGTGTGTGCTGAAAGCACAGAGTCAGGGATATTTATATAAATATTGTCAGTTACAAAGTGTAAATAAATACTAATTCTACTTGGGATAGAATAATCGTCTTACAGTCCTTCAAATTTGTGTAAGCTTTACTCACACAAAAAGGTTTTGACTTGTAACCACATTTGTTATGTAGAAGGCTGTACACGGTTCTATTTTTGAAACTTGTGGCATCTCCACTGTTTGAGGACTAGGCTAGAATGTAAACAAATGCTTGTTGACTGATCCCTTATGGAAAGTGACCCCACTTTTAGTTCTCAAGTCAGAAATTTCATTCTTCTCTTTCCTCCTTATAACATAGGGAAACTGAGGTTTTAGACATTGAGCTTCTCTCTGTTGAGAGACAGTGTTAGAGTTGACATTGGGCATAAGATGCATAGTGCTTTATTTACTTGATTTCATTTGGTTGTGTGGATTTTTAGATTTTTTTTTTCTTAAAAAAATATGGAACACTTTACAAATTTGCGTGTCATCCTTGTGCAGGGGCCATGCTCATCTTCTCTGTATTGTTCCAGTTTTAGTATATGTGCTGCCAAAGTCAGCATGGATTTTTAGATCTTTTCATGGATCAGTTCTATCATGAGCCAGTTAACATTTTTTTTCTTTTGGTCTTTTTATATTTTCAGTCTGTCCCTTCCACGTGCTGTTTAAATTGCTAAATATTTAGGTACAAACATAAAATCCCACTTTAGAGTCAGCTGATCATGCAATTGCAGGTAAGATGACACACAAACATACTAATATTTTTAGCGTTCACAGAGGCTGTTAGATATGAGAAGTACAGCCTTGTGGGGCATCAGTGATAGCCCTTGAGAACAACAGGTAAACCATAGGACCCCTGCCCTCAAGGAGCTCACAGACCAGAGATTCAGCCAACTGGTCCAGAGATAGAAATGAGGACAGTTACAACCCAGTATGATAATGTCTGTGACAGAAGAATGTCCAGGGTACAATGGGAGCAGCAGGTAGAAGTGACTGACTCTGCCTCTGACGCTTTCCTCAAGCAACTGACAGCTGAGCTGAGTTCTGAAGGAGTTTACTCAGGAAGAATGTGAAGGGAAGAGATGCATTTTAGGTAGAGAAAATAGCAAATAGAAAGACTTGAATATTCGACATATCATAGCATGTTCCAGAAAGTCCAAATCATCCTCGGTCCATTGGTTTTCAAATGTCCTCTTGCCAATCCATACCTGTGCAAATACTTGGAGCATAGTCTCCCCACCGAGTGTAAGCAGATTACCTGTTATGCACTTGTAAGTACCGTATGGATGCATTGTACACATCATAAACACACCCACAAAGTAGAAGTTAAAAATAAAAGTTATACATATGACTAATCTGGGAACATACATATCTGTAAACAACAAAACTCTGTAAAAGTTAAAAGTAAAATAAAAGTTTAAAAAAATAATACAAAATAAAAGTTTAAAAAATCCTTTTGAAGATGAAATAAAAGAATTTAAAAAAAAAAAAAAAAGTGAGGTAAAACAAATTTAAACCTGGTATTTTCTAGCCACACCCCAAAGAATGATCTTGAGTTCCTCCTGTGGAAGCCACTGTCTAGACTCTCAACCCCATGAGAGAGGCTGATTTTGTCCGATTCACTGCTATTTCTGTTTCTCCTGTGCCTGGCACTGTTTCTTGCATGACTAGGGACCTAGTAAGTATCTTTTGGGTTGAGTTGATTTTTCAGCATTGCTGGAGAGTAAGTCTGAAGTGATGAGCTTGTCACAAATTCTCACCAGGTCTCCTGAAGGATGACCTTTGTAGATTTTCCCAGGACCCGAAACATAAAATCCCACTTTAGAGTCAGCTGATCATGCAATTGCAGGTAAGATGACACACAAACATACTAATATTTTTAGCGTTCACAGAGGCTGTTAGATATGAGAAGTACAGCCTTGTGGGGCATCAGTGATAGCCCTTGAGAACAACAGGTAAACCATAGGACCCCTGCCCTCAAGGAGCTCACAGACCAGAGATTCAGCCAACTGGTCCAGAGATAGAAATGAGGACAGTTACAACCCAGTATGATAATGTCTGTGACAGAAGAATGTCCAGGGTACAATGGGAGCAGCAGGTAGAAGTGACTGACTCTGCCTCTGACGCTTTCCTCAAGCAACTGACAGCTGAGCTGAGTTCTGAAGGAGTTTACTCAGGAAGAATGTGAAGGGAAGAGATGCATTTTAGGTAGAGAAAATAGCAAATAGAAAGACTTGAATATTCGACATATCATAGCATGTTCCAGAAAGTCCAAATCATCCTCGGTCCATTGGTTTTCAAATGTCCTCTTGCCAATCCATACCTGTGCAAATACTTGGAGCATAGTCTCCCCACCGAGTGTAAGCAGATTACCTGTTATGCACTTGTAAGTACCGTATGGATGCATTGTACACATCATAAACACACCCACAAAGTAGAAGTTAAAAATAAAAGTTATACATATGACTAATCTGGGAACATACATATCTGTAAACAACAAAACTCTGTAAAAGTTAAAAGTAAAATAAAAGTTTAAAAAAATAATACAAAATAAAAGTTTAAAAAATCCTTTTGAAGATGAAATAAAAGAATTTAAAAAAAAAAAAAAAGTGAGGTAAAACAAATTTAAACCTGGTATTTTCTAGCCACACCCCAAAGAATGATCTTGAGTTCCTCCTGTGGAAGCCACTGTCTAGACTCTCAACCCCATGAGAGAGGCTGATTTTGTCCGATTCACTGCTATTTCTGTTTCTCCTGTGCCTGGCACTGTTTCTTGCATGACTAGGGACCTAGTAAGTATCTTTTGGGTTGAGTTGATTTTTCAGCATTGCTGGAGAGTAAGTCTGAAGTGATGAGCTTGTCACAAATTCTCACCAGGTCTCCTGAAGGATGACCTTTGTAGATTTTCCCAGGACCCGAAGCAGAACACTAAAGCTTGTGGTTCAAGCTCTGACTCCTACTGTTAATCTTAGAGAGGGCAAACCCATTCCAGAATTTCTCTGTGCCTCATGATGGCATTTGTGCTGTTCAACAGGGGGCAATAATGTTCCCGCATATCACATGGTGCTGGCAGTGAGTGACTAATAAAAGTGACATTGTGAAGCACTTGGCACTGATGAAAGACCTACCAAAATGGTAAACAGCCCTTGTATAAGCAGGCAGAGAGAATGAGGGCCATTATTCCTCCCACCATGGCTCTTATGGGTAATGATAACAACATCAAAGCATATTTTTCTGTTTTGGCTTTTGAGAATAAGGGTCTATGATGTTCCTTCTAGCCACCAGCACTGTCTTTTTCACATGGCAGGACACAAAACAGAAGCTCTGTCACAGTCCTTGCAATTAGCTGATGAATTTAAACAAGACTTAAGGCAGTATAGGTGAACTTTTTTAAAAACCACTATTAAGGTTTTATTACAGATTAGTTAAAATTATAGGATTGGGAAGGGATAAATTAAGAGTTTGGAATTATCAGATATAAGCTCCTATGTATAAATTAAACAATAAGATCCTACTGTATAACATACAGAACTATATTCAATATTTTGTAATAAACCATAATGGAAAAGAACATGAAAAACCAGGGATATATATGTATAATTGAATCACCTTGCTATACACCAGCAGCTAACACAACATTATAAATCAACTATACTTCAATTTAAAAAAAAAGATTATATACTTATATGTAGATGTAGATTACAAATTTTTTCTGCATATTTCAGAGAAACCTAGATGTACCTTTTTTTTTAAATCTTTTCCTCCCAGAAGAATTTTTATACACATGATTCCTGATAACATTTTATCTTTAATCAGCCTACAAATATTTATTGAGAACCTATGGGGCTAGCTTTTGTTAGCATTGGAAAAGATATCAAGAAATAAACAGCATGATTCTTACACCCAAGGAGATGGTATTTTCAGTAGAGAAACAGAATAACAATCCATGAATAAATGGAGGTTAAATGAACAAAATATTGTGAAGAATCCTGAAATATTAAAGCAACAGTTTTAAAAAGGAAAGCTCCCCATGACCTAGAAGAGAAGGCGGTGGCTTCATGGGACAAGAGGAAAGAAGAGCAGGTCTTAGGGAAGTGGGAGGGAAGAAGAAGGAATTCCCGGCAGTGGGAATAACACAGGCAGAGAAATGGGACTCTTAGTCCAAGATGGCAAAGACTATTGCTTGGTGGCTGGAATATGTAGGAAACCATTCCTAGAAGTCAGATGTTTGGGAGGAGAAACTAGTTTGGTTGGGAATGATGACAGAGAATATGTTTATGGATGGAGGTATGGAGGTGGTGCGGAGGAGAGAAGGGCGGGACCATAGGAAGGATTTGCATCCATCATGTTTTGTATATGTTGAGTTTGGCGGAGAACTGGCAGGAATGCTAGGCTATGACCGTACAACCACGGGAAGGCCGTGGATGGACATCTTTGTCCTCATGGTGCTCCCTGAAGTAGAGTCAAGAGAAGAGCTATAGGTGAACTTTTTTAAAAACCACTATTAAGGTTTTATTACAGATTAGTTAAAATTATAGGATTGGGAAGGGATAAATTAAGAGTTTGGAATTATCAGATATAAGCTCCTATGTATAAATTAAACAATAAGATCCTACTGTATAACATACAGAACTATATTCAATATTTTGTAATAAACCATAATGGAAAAGAACATGAAAAACCAGGGATATATATGTATAATTGAATCACCTTGCTATACACCAGCAGCTAACACAACATTATAAATCAACTATACTTCAATTTAAAAAAAAAGATTATATACTTATATGTAGATGTAGATTACAAATTTTTTCTGCATATTTCAGAGAAACCTAGATGTACCTTTTTTTTTAAATCTTTTCCTCCCAGAAGAATTTTTATACACATGATTCCTGATAACATTTTATCTTTAATCAGCCTACAAATATTTATTGAGAACCTATGGGGCTAGCTTTTGTTAGCATTGGAAAAGATATCAAGAAATAAACAGCATGATTCTTACACCCAAGGAGATGGTATTTTCAGTAGAGAAACAGAATAACAATCCATGAATAAATGGAGGTTAAATGAACAAAATATTGTGAAGAATCCTGAAATATTAAAGCAACAGTTTTAAAAAGGAAAGCTCCCCATGACCTAGAAGAGAAGGCGGTGGCTTCATGGGACAAGAGGAAAGAAGAGCAGGTCTTAGGGAAGTGGGAGGGAAGAAGAAGGAATTCCCGGCAGTGGGAATAACACAGGCAGAGAAATGGGACTCTTAGTCCAAGATGGCAAAGACTATTGCTTGGTGGCTGGAATATGTAGGAAACCATTCCTAGAAGTCAGATGTTTGGGAGGAGAAACTAGTTTGGTTGGGAATGATGACAGAGAATATGTTTATGGATGGAGGTATGGAGGTGGTGCGGAGGAGAGAAGGGCGGGACCATAGGAAGGATTTGCATCCATCATGTTTTGTATATGTTGAGTTTGGCGGAGAACTGGCAGGAATGCTAGGCTATGACCGTACAACCACGGGAAGGCCGTGGATGGACATCTTTGTCCTCATGGTGCTCCCTGAAGTAGAGTCAAGAGAAGGATCAGGGGTATGGATGCTTATTATGAAGTTTGAAGGTACCGTGGGGTGTAAAATAAGATTAAAGAACATGAAGAAACCATGCATCTCCTCAAGTGCAAATAATGCTTTATTGTCTGCATTTGAATTTTTCACTACTGATTTTTTTTTTTTTAAAGATTTATTTATTTATTTATTTTGGGCGTGGCTCCGGTTGGGGAGGGAGGGGAGCGGGCAGGCCACTTCTATTGGTCTTTCATTTATCTATTTTCATCCATCTTTGTTCTTTGGCCCGTATGGGCCTCCCATCGCGATGGCCTCTGTTGTCGCAGAGCACAGGCTCTGGGCACATGCGCTCCAGAGCTCCGGCTCGGTAATTGAACACATCGGTCCAGCCGCTCCGCGGCTCGTGGGATCTTCCCAGGCCAGGGATCGAACCGGCGCCCCTTGCACTGCAAGGCGGTGTCCTTACTCACTGGACCACCAGGGAAGCCCCACTACAGATTTTTAACCCAAGATGTTCACCTTTCTTTTCATTCTAATGGTCACTTCCTGACCTTCCGGTTGTTTTCAGCAAATGCAGAATAAACATAATATTAGATGAAAGTTCAGTGGATCTACTATAAGCTCAAATGTAGTGATACATTACAAAAACAAGTGGAATTTATTCTCAGCTCTGATAGCTACCCTGCAAGCACATGCAATAGAAGTAATTGTACATCTGATATGATGCCTGGATTTCATTGGTACCCAACTCATTAGGGCTTCCCAGATGTGTCAGTGTTAAAGAATCTGCCTGCCAATGCAGGAGACATGGGTTTGATTCCTGGGTTAGGAAAATCCCCTGGAGAAGGGAACAGCAACCCACTCTAAAGTATTCTTCCCTGTAAAATCTCGTGGACAGAGGAGCCTAGCGGGCTTCAGTCCAAGGGGCTGCGAACAAACTGGACACAAATTAAGTGACTAAACAAAAACAACATAGTCCATTGTGAAAAGGTTCACTGGTTGATTCTGGTTTGGATAGGGACTTCTTTCTTTGTATGAAATGTTCAGAGAAGATTTAGGGAACTAGGTGGTGTTACAGCACATAGAAAAATAAATTTTAAAAATAGGAAAAAGACTAGAGGAAGAAAGATTCTTTTTTGTGGAAAAGGGTTTTAGAAATAATAATACTAATGCAGGAAGGACTGTTAAGTATTGTGATGCTCTAGAAATAGACATGTTGTTTAATTTCATTTGTTCAATAGCTTATGTTCACTAACTAATTGTATTAATTACATCCAGACCATTATTTTTCTATGCTTAAACAACACAAACCTCTGTAATTTGGTTTACAGTATATCCCTTTGTTAAAATGCATATTTAGGGACTTCCCTGGTGGTTCAGTGGCTAAGACTTCATGCTTGCTCGCGATGTAGGGGGCCCAGGTTGCATCTCTGGTGGGAGAACTAAGATCCCACATACTGCTACCAAGCACATGAGCTGCAACTAGAGAAGCCTGTGAGCGCAACGAAGACCCAACACAGTCAAAATAAATAATGAATTAGGAACAAACACAGTCAAAATAAATAATGAATTAGGAACAAATAAATAAAACACATATTTAATTGTATAGTCTGAACACCTCTTATTCTGGGTTGTTCCATTTTCTGTCTGCAGCATCTCCCTTAAAAAAAAATTGAAAACTCGAGTTGCAGTTGAATCAAACAGCAACCTAATCAAATTCTGTATTTGTCACTTCATTATGTAATCACTGGGAAAGTTGCAAGTCTGATATATGGGGACTGACTCACTTGAGATTGTTAAGTTTTCTCAAGGAACAAACCAAATAGTTTAACTTGACTTGACACCCACAGGATAGATGTACTTGTGATACAAATTAGAGTCGCCTAGGAAACAGACCCCAGGCCTAAACAGATGTCACCAATTGGGATCTCCCTGGTGGTCCAGTGTTTAAGACTGTGTGTTTCCAGTGCAGGGTTTGATCCTGGAGAAGGGAACAGCAACCCACTCTAAAGTTTTCTTCCCTGTAACATCTCGAGGACAGAGGAGCCTAGCGGGCTTCAGTCCAAGGGGCTGCGAACAAACTGGACACAAATTAAGTGACTAAACAAAAACAACATAGTCCATTGTGAAAAGGTTCACTGGTTGATTCTGGTTTGGATAGGGACTTCTTTCTTTGTATGAAATGTTCAGAGAAGATTTAGGGAACTAGGTGGTGTTACAGCACATAGAAAAATAAATTTTAAAAATAGGAAAAAGACTAGAGGAAGAAAGATTCTTTTTTGTGGAAAAGGGTTTTAGAAATAATAATACTAATGCAGGAAGGACTGTTAAGTATTGTGATGCTCTAGAAATAGACATGTTGTTTAATTTCATTTGTTCAATAGCTTATGTTCACTAACTAATTGTATTAATTACATACAGACCATTATTTTCTATGCTTAAACAACACAAACCTCTGTAATTTGGTTTACAGTATATCCCTTTGTTAAAATGCATATTTAGGGACTTCCCTGGTGGTTCAGTGGCTAAGACTTCATGCTTGCTCGCGATGTAGGGGGCCCAGGTTGCATCTCTGGTGGGAGAACTAAGATCCCACATACTGCTACCAAGCACATGAGCTGCAACTAGAGAAGCCTGTGAGCGCAACGAAGACCCAACACAGTCAAAATAAATAATGAATTAGGAACAAACACAGTCAAAATAAATAATGAATTAGGAACAAATAAATAAAACACATATTTAATTGTATAGTCTGAACACCTCTTATTCTGGGTTGTTCCATTTTCTGTCTGCAGCATCTCCCTTAAAAAAAAATTGAAAACTCGAGTTGCAGTTGAATCAAACAGCAACCTAATCAAATTCTGTATTTGTCACTTCATTATGTAATCACTGGGAAAGTTGCAAGTCTGATATATGGGGACTGACTCACTTGAGATTGTTAAGTTTTCTCAAGGAACAAACCAAATAGTTTAACTTGACTTGACACCCACAGGATAGATGTACTTGTGATACAAATTAGAGTCGCCTAGGAAACAGACCCCAGGCCTAAACAGATGTCACCAATTGGGATCTCCCTGGTGGTCCAGTGTTTAAGACTGTGTGTTTCCAGTGCAGGGTTTGATCCCTGGCTCAGGGAACTAAGATCCCACATTCCTCTTGGCCAAAAGTAAGTAAATAAAAATAAAACCCACTAACTCACAGAGCCCAAGTATAATTTGCTTCTTGGTACTTCGAGTGAGAATTTGTTATGCTGGCTTCGCTTCCTAGCATCTCTCGCACAGTAAAACAAACACTGGGATGGAAAGATATTAGAAACAAATGCAGTAGCATCGTGGCTTTACATCAGGAAAGGCCTTTCAAAGATCCTCTAGAATCTTAATGAGGTCCAAAGAGTCCACCTGGGACTTCTCTGTCTTGTCTCTGGTAGCCCAATTAATAGTGTGACTTTTTAGCTGCAGAAATGCCACTGCAGTTCAAGTGACAGGTGTCAGGAGAATGTGGCAGAGAGTTGACAAGATCTTTAGGTATCCAGCTATCTTTAGAAGGCACGGTCTTTGTTTAATGAGTGCTGTATTTCATAAGTAGCCACAGGTGTTTAGAACCGTGTTAGCATTTGAGGCCCAAAATAGAATTTGGTTAGTTTTCAGATTCTTTATATAATCACCATCTGAGCTACCAGGGAAGCCCATATAATCATCACCAGAGTTTAAATACCTACTCATCCACCAGAGCAAAACAAGGAGTTGTAGAGAAGATGGGAGTTGTCGTGGGTACATAAACATAATATATATTTATAAATATTATACATATTTATCAATATAATAATAAATATAATACATAAATATATAGTGGGGGGAGAGGATTGGGGAAAGGGATAGTTAGGGAGTTTAGGATCAGCATGTACACACTGTAGTGTTTAGGGTGGATAAACAACAAGGACCTACTGTAAAGCACAGGGAACTCTGCTCAATGTTATGTGGCAGCCTGGATGGGAGGGGAGTTTAGGGGAGAATGAATGCATGTTTATGTATGGTTGAGTTGCTTTGCTGTCTACCTGAAACTATCATGTTATTAACTTGACTTGAGGTTTTTAAACAAATTAGAGTCGCCTAGGAAACAGACCCCAGGCCTAAACAGATGTCACCAATTGGGATCTCCCTGGTGGTCCAGTGTTTAAGACTGTGTGTTTCCAGTGCAGGGTTTGATCCCTGGCTCAGGGAACTAAGATCCCACATTCCTCTTGGCCAAAAGTAAGTAAATAAAAATAAAACCCACTAACTCACAGAGCCCAAGTATAATTTGCTTCTTGGTACTTCGAGTGAGAATTTGTTATGCTGGCTTCGCTTCCTAGCATCTCTCGCACAGTAAAACAAACACTGGGATGGAAAGATATTAGAAACAAATGCAGTAGCATCGTGGCTTTACATCAGGAAAGGCCTTTCAAAGATCCTCTAGAATCTTAATGAGGTCCAAAGAGTCCACCTGGGACTTCTCTGTCTTGTCTCTGGTAGCCCAATTAATAGTGTGACTTTTAGCTGCAGAAATGCCACTGCAGTTCAAGTGACAGGTGTCAGGAGAATGTGGCAGAGAGTTGACAAGATCTTTAGGTATCCAGCTATCTTTAGAAGGCACGGTCTTTGTTTAATGAGTGCTGTATTTCATAAGTAGCCACAGGTGTTTAGAACCGTGTTAGCATTTGAGGCCCAAAATAGAATTTGGTTAGTTTTCAGATTCTTTATATAATCACCATCTGAGCTACCAGGGAAGCCCATATAATCATCACCAGAGTTTAAATACCTACTCATCCACCAGAGCAAAACAAGGAGTTGTAGAGAAGATGGGAGTTGTCGTGGGTACATAAACATAATATATATTTATAAATATTATACATATTTATCAATATAATAATAAATATAATACATAAATATATAGTGGGGGGAGAGGATTGGGGAAAGGGATAGTTAGGGAGTTTAGGATCAGCATGTACACACTGTAGTGTTTAGGGTGGATAAACAACAAGGACCTACTGTAAAGCACAGGGAACTCTGCTCAATGTTATGTGGCAGCCTGGATGGGAGGGGAGTTTAGGGGAGAATGAATGCATGTTTATGTATGGTTGAGTTGCTTTGCTGTCTACCTGAAACTATCATGTTATTAATCAGCTATATTTCAATATAAAATAGTTTAAAAAAAAAACCCTAATTTGGATACCAATGCGATTTGATTAAATTATATATATATATATATATATATATAAAAGACATTAAAGGACAAAAGTTAGAGGATTGTTATAACTTTATACTTTTCTGCCTGTTTATTCTTGACAAGTTTCATAATTTATACTTTCCTAAAAATATGTATATTTGCACCAGCTTTTCTCACTTGCTATAATGCTGTGTAAAGTATATTGTTTTCACATTTTGTATCATTTGTCATGTGGTATAGCTTTATTTTTTCATTTTTGTTTTAGCTCATGACTTAAGTGTTTATTGGCATTTCTATCTAATCAATTACTCAAGTTTATTATTTATTTTTAAAAAGGAAAATCTAAAGATGCAAATAACACTACAGATACAACCACTGATATAGCCAACTACTGCCATCTGCCATAGGTATACTTGTGTCCCCCCCAAACCTCCCCGTCTCCCTCCCCATCCCACCCCCCCAGGCTGCCACAGAGCTCCTGTTAGAGATCCCCTAGTCACAGCACATTCCCCTCCCTCACACCAGTGTCCATAAGACCATTCTCCATGATCGCCTCTCCATTGCTGCTCTACATAGTCCAGAAATATTAATGAATGAGGCCGGATATACTCTTATAAGTGTGATGTCTTGATAGGTGATGTCTCTTAAGTTTAGGTACAATAGTACCTTTGCCACTTGGAAACCATCAGAGTAAACCTTCTCATCTGTAGATAGGGATTAATCACCTCTCCCCAAATCTTGATAGGTGATGTCTCTTTTAGGCAATATATATCACCATGAGCACCAGGAGTTGTAGAGAAGATGGGAGTTGTCGTGGGTACATAAACATAATATATATTTATAAATATTATACATATTTATCAATATAATAATAAATATAATACATAAATATATAGTGGGGGGAGAGGATTGGGGAAAGGGATAGTTAGGGAGTTTAGGATCAGCATGTACACACTGTAGTGTTTAGGGTGGATAAACAACAAGGACCTACTGTAAAGCACAGGGAACTCTGCTCAATGTTATGTGGCAGCCTGGATGGGAGGGGAGTTTAGGGGAGAATGAATGCATGTTTATGTATGGTTGAGTTGCTTTGCTGTCTACCTGAAACTATCATGTTATTAATCAGCTATATTTCAATATAAAATAGTTTAAAAAAAAAACCCTAATTTGGATACCAATGCGATTTGATTAAATTATATATATATATATATATATATATATATATATATAAAAGACATTAAAGGACAAAAGTTAGAGGATTGTTATAACTTTATACTTTTCTGCCTGTTTATTCTTGACAAGTTTCATAATTTATACTTTCCTAAAAATATGTATATTTGCACCAGCTTTTCTCACTTGCTATAATGCTGTGTAAAGTATATTGTTTTCACATTTTGTATCATTTGTCATGTGGTATAGCTTTATTTTTTCATTTTTGTTTTAGCTCATGACTTAAGTGTTTATTGGCATTTCTATCTAATCAATTACTCAAGTTTATTATTTATTTTTAAAAAGGAAAATCTAAAGATGCAAATAACACTACAGATACAACCACTGATATAGCCAACTACTGCCATCTGCCATAGGTATACTTGTGTCCCCCCCAAACCTCCCCCGTCTCCCTCCCCATCCCACCCCTCCAGGCTGCCACAGAGCTCCTGTTAGAGATCCCCTAGTCACAGCACATTCCCCTCCCTCACACCAGTGTCCATAAGACCATTCTCCATGATCGCCTCTCCATTGCTGCTCTACATAGTCCAGAAATATTAATGAATGAGGCCGGATATACTCTTATAAGTGTGATGTCTTGATAGGTGATGTCTCTTAAGTTTAGGTACAATAGTACCTTTGCCACTTGGAAACCATCAGAGTAAACCTTCTCATCTGTAGATAGGGATTAATCACCTCTCCCCTAACTACCTCACATGGCTGTTTGCAAAATCCAATGAGATCAAGAATATGGAAGTCATTTACAGGCCCTAATGTGCTAAGCATAGGGCTTTATTTTTATGTATAACCCCATTGGGACTCAGATGCACAGAAAACTGCATATGTTAGAATTACCATCAAGAGTCTTTCTCTCACAGTCAATGTAATTCCTTCTTGGCCATTGATGATGTTTTTTTGCTTCACTTTGATCCCTCTTCTCCCTGATCCTCCACCAGTTTGAGTGACATGGAATCCAGATAGGTGTGGGTCTAGGTACATACGGTTGTATGTACCAAAGCCTCATTAAATACAAACAGATACACCTGAAGTGTGTTCAGCGCCCAAAGTGGTCCACACATAGCCTGAACGTTTAGCTATACGTGTATCAAATACCTGCAAGGGTCACTATGTCAAGAAAGGGAAAATGGAAACTTAGAAATAAGCCAATACTGAGATTTCCAAGAGATTTTCTTGCTAGCTGTGTCTGACAGGTCTGTGAAGATTTTCCTGAAGATGAGCTTAGGGATAGCTTTTTTTTTTTTTTTTCCTGGCCACTTCTGTTGGTCTTTCATTGATTTCCATTTTTGTTCTTTGGCCTGTGTGGGCTTCCCATCATAGTGGCCTCTCGCTGCAGAGCACCGGCTCTGGGCACAGGCTCTCCAGAGCCTGGGCTCCGTGGTTGGACACAGCAGTCCAGTGCTTCATGACACATGGGATCTTCCCAGTCCAGGGATCGAACCGGCACCCCTTGCACTGCAAGGCGGTGTCCTTACCCATGGACCACCAGGGAAGCCAGGCCATTTCTTCCTCCATAGGATTTTCTCCACTCGAGGATCAAACCCATATCTCCAGAGTCTTCTGCATTGGCAGGCTGATTCTTTACCACTGCACCACCTGGGAAGCCCAAGAGACAAGCATTCCACCCCAAAATATGATTTTTCTGTGATTGAGTGTTTCTCAGCAGTCTTTCTGTGACCTCTTCTTGTCTTCTCATTGTGTGTGTGTGTGTTCACATCACTGCACCTAGAACTATCATTATTTCTTTTTTTTAATATAAATTTTTATTTATTTTTTGACAGTTTTCTCTGTGTCTGTCCTTTGTCACCTTTTCCCCACAATAGAGCTGCTTGTGGCCCTTGGTGTCATAGGACTTGAGTAAACCTAGGGCCTTCAGATTCGGCTCCTTGTCCTAGGGCTGCAGAAACTGTGGCCTTCTCCCAACCTCCCTCCTGTCTGGAGGTCTGACTTCTCTGCTGAGTTGTCCATGGACTCCCAGAGGGTCCCAGCCACCAGCCTGAGCCAAACCAGCTCAGACGTGCCTGAATCCTGACAGAAGACAGACCTTGAACTCTAGCTTCAGGCTCTGCCGTGTATATGTTCTGTGAAGAAGGGCGCGGGCTCCTGAAGAAAGAATTACTTAACATTTCTTTTCCGGGGGAACCAAACATACACAGATGGTCCATGTAACCCTTCATATTCATGGAAAGGCAAGGGAGAAACACTCTGAAGGACTGCGTAGTAAGGGCAACCTGGGTGGGTCTACACAGCCACTAAAGGACCCAAGACTAGAGATTCAACTTGGCCTTCTATTTTGTGAACAGATTTCTCTCTTTCTAGCTGAAAACAAAGATGAAAACCCAGACTCTTATTCTGAGCGTCATTTACCATTAACTTTGTCCTAGACCCTTTGGGAAATATGAAAGAAGGAGATAATTCTTTCCTCATTCAATCTGTACTGTAATTGAGAGAGAATTAATGCAAATAAGAGTAAAAACCAGAAAATAAGATGAGTAAACATGAGCATTGTATAAAATATATCATAAAGACATCCAGGAAGGCATTATGGAAGAAGGTTGAGTTGAGCTAGACTTTAACGGATAGATAGGAAAAGGTTGTGGTGGGGGGAGAGCATAAATCCATAGATAGAGGCAGAAAAGAAGTTGATGCATTTGCTAAAACAGAGGAAATAGATGCAAAGGAAAACACGTTGAATAGATCGAGTTTTTTTTTTTTTAAGATTTATTTATTTATTTATTTATTTTGGGTGGGGGTCGGGCTGGGGAGGGAGGGGAGCAGGCGGGCCACTTCTGTTGGTCTTTCATTTCTCTATTTTCATCCATCTTTGTTCTTTGGCTCCTGTGGGCCTCCCATTGCGGTGGCCTCTGTTGTCACAGAGCACTGGCTCTGGGCGCATGCTCTCCGGAGCTCCGGCTCGGTAATTGGACACATCGGTCCAGCTGCTCTCTGGCACGTGGGATCTTCCCAGGCCAGGGATCGAACCAGCGCCCCTTGCACCGCAAGGCAGTGTCCTTACCCACTGGACCACCAGGGGAAGCCATAGATTGAGTTTTAACTGGATCAGGAGTGTTATGGAGACTTTGGTGTGTGCGTCCTATACACGTAGGATACAGCATTTTCATTTGAAAATTTGTTGGTAGCCAACCTCCCTCCTGTCGGGGTCTGACTTCTCTGCTGAGTTGTCCATGGACTCCCAGAGGGTCCCAGCCACCAGCCTGAGCCAAACCAGCTCAGACGTGCCTGAATCCTGACAGAAGACAGACCTTGAACTCTAGCTTCAGGCTCTGCCGTGTATATGTTCTGTGAAGAAGGCGCGGGCTCCTGAAGAAAGAATTACTTAACATTTCTTTTCCGGGGGAACCAAACATACACAGATGGTCCATGTAACCCTTCATATTCATGGAAAGGCAAGGGAGAAACACTCTGAAGGACTGCGTAGTAAGGGCAACCTGGGTGGGTCTACACAGCCACTAAAGGACCCAAGACTAGAGATTCAACTTGGCCTTCTATTTTGTGAACAGATTTCTCTCTTTCTAGCTGAAAACAAAGATGAAAACCCAGACTCTTATTCTGAGCGTCATTTACCATTAACTTTGTCCTAGACCCTTTGGGAAATATGAAAGAAGGAGATAATTCTTTCCTCATTCAATCTGTACTGTAATTGGAGAGAGAATTAATGCAAATAAGAGTAAAAACCAGAAAATAAGATGAGTAAACATGAGCATTGTATAAAATATATCATAAAGACATCCAGGAAGGCATTATGGAAGAAGGTTGAGTTGAGCTAGACTTTAACGGATAGATAGGAAAAGGTTGTGGTGGGGGGAGAGCATAAATCCATAGATAGAGGCAGAAAAGAAGTTGATGCATTTGCTAAAACAGAGGAAATAGATGCAAAGGAAAACACGTTGAATAGATCGAGTTTTTTTTTTTTTAAGATTTATTTATTTATTTATTTATTTTGGGTGGGGGTCGGGCTGGGGAGGGAGGGGAGCAGGCGGGCCACTTCTGTTGGTCTTTCATTTCTCTATTTTCATCCATCTTTGTTCTTTGGCTCCTGTGGGCCTCCCATTGCGGTGGCCTCTGTTGTCACAGAGCACTGGCTCTGGGCGCATGCTCTCCGGAGCTCCGGCTCGGTAATTGGACACATCGGTCCAGCTGCTCTCTGGCACGTGGGATCTTCCCAGGCCAGGGATCGAACCAGCGCCCCTTGCACCGCAAGGCAGTGTCCTTACCCACTGGACCACCAGGGGAAGCCATAGATTGAGTTTTAACTGGATCAGGAGTGTTATGGAGACTTTGGTGTGTGCGTCCTATACACGTAGGATACAGCATTTTCATTTGAACAACACCTATTTCAGTTACAGAAGCTAGTCCACACTGAAGTTGTGGAAGCTATGCCTGGTATGCACTTGGAGCTCAATAAGTGTATATCGGTTAAGAAATCTTTCACAAGCCCCTTAACTGAAAGCTGCCTCCACGTATGTCCCCAGGAACACTTTTTAGAACTCTTGCAATAATTTTTAAGCCCAGAGAAGCCTTATCTATTCCTGGTTATAGCCCCCACGCACCCCAAACATGTGGCACTTGGGCAGCCCCGTCATCTGTCCTGTGAGCTGAAAATAGATGATGGTAACCCTAGACGGTGTTTGGACAGCATGCTTAGCACAGGATTCCCTCTGATATGTTCATGCTTACTTGGAAGCCCAAAGGAAATGGAATTTCTTCTCCTTAGCCTTGTGGTTTGTGGCAGATCTCTTCAGTACAAAATGTGCCCCAAACAAGCCTGTTCTATTTTGATCTCGTGAGTGAGGGTTTATCCGGAAGGTTCTTCAGAAGGCCCATTAAAAACAGAGAAGTTAGAGCAAAAGGGATTTGAAAGATAAATCTGATTGGCTTCCTCATTTTCTGGGTGAGGAAACTGAGGTCCTAAGTTGGTAAGAGGCTTCTTCCAGGTCACGTTACCGAGACAGAAACCACACACAGTAGGTTTTAGGCGGCCTCATCCCTCCTGGAGACAATGCACCACCTGGCTTCTGTGGGGCCATCCAGGCTGGGGTGAAGGTAAAGTTGACTTCTGAACCTAGCTTCCACTTTGGGCATCCTTCTCATTAGCAGAACGAGCCCTTTCCTCTTCTCTCAAAATCATGTGTCTGGGCTTCCCTGGTGGTCCAGTGTGTAAAGACACCGCCTTGCAGTGCAAGGGGCGCCGGTTCGGTCCCTGGCCTGGGAAGATCCCACGTGCCACAGAGCGGCTGGACCGATGTGTCCAATTACCGAGCCGGAGCTCTGGGGCACATGCGCCCAGAGCCGGTGCTCTGCGGCGAAAGACGCCACCGCGATGGGAGGCCCACAGGAGCCAAGGAACAAAGACGGATGAAAATAGAGAAATGAAAGACCAACAGAAGTGGCCCGCCTGTTCCTCTCCCTCTCCAACCCGACCCCCGCCCAAAATAAATAAATAAATAATTCTTTAAATAAAACAAAAAGGAGAAAGACCAATAGAAGTGGCCCACCCGTCCCCCTCCCTCCCCAACCCGCCCCCCAAAAGATAAATAAATAAAATAAATGTTTAAAAAAAAAAACAATCATGTGTCTGTTGGGAATTCCCTGGCAGTCCAGTGGTTTGGACTTCCACTGCCATGGGCCCGGCCTGATGTCTGATCAGGAAACTAAGATCTCAGAAGTAGTACAGCTACCTCCCCCGCCCGCCAAAAAAGAAAAGCATGATGCATCTTCCTCTTTTAAACTTCCTCCCAAGTGACATGGGAACAGATTCAAAACTATCATTTATACTTGCTGCTTAACTGGTCACATTTAATGTGAGCGAGCATGTCACCTGTTTTTTAGCCAAAGACCTGTCTTAAAAAAGAAAAAAGATTTTCATGCCTTCTCATTAGGTGGAAGATCCTGCTCCTCCTCAAAGAGAAATGAGCATCAGTGAACAGGGAAGGAGGCATGTTTAAAGGAAGGAGGGCCCAAAGGATCAGATGGTGAGGCTGGCCCAGAGTTCGTCCACCTGTCAGCCTGTTAAGGTTTTGAGGAAGTGCAAGTCCATAGGCGCACCAGTTCCTGATTCCCCAGGGAAGGTGCACTAGGGCCTGACAATGAGCCCCTGAAAGTATGTCCCCAGCTTGGACCACACCCTGTCCACCGTCCCCCCCAGATCTGCTTTATCAGCACTCAGCTAATATGCCATCCTCCTCCTTGCCTCCTCTCATCACCCTTTTCTTCTTTTTCTTCCATAACCACTGTTGGTTCCATTTCACTCCAGCCCAGTGGCTCACAGACTGTGCTCCCTAATGAGCAGCATCAGCATCAGCATCTGCTGGGCATTCCTTAGAAATGCTGATTCTTGGGCTGACCTCCA